>JAWQFJ010000796.1:191927-201927 GCA_034096865.1 Theodoxus fluviatilis | reverse complement strand
CACACCCCCACCCCCACCCACCTACCCACCCCTTCCTCTGCTTCCTCTTTCTTTCCCTGTGGGTTTGGAGGAAAAAGAATAGACCCAATGCGTATCTGTACGTGATTCGTTCAAAGCGCATAGCTAGGAAACTCGTGACCTGACTTACTCTAACTAACTGTAGTGATTTTCGTGATCAGAATGGACTTAAGTACGAAGGTTCATAGGTCGTATTCATCCAGTCGTTCATGCAGTTATTCTTTTTGTTTCTTTCATAGATGGATTCCGGCCGAACGTTACACGTGTGTTTCTGAAGACTCAACGTTGCTTATCCTGGGCTAGGGTTCACTTCTTACACCCATCCACGTGACTTCAGTTGCTCTCTCCCTTCTCTGTACACCCAACCCTTCCTCCTCGCTGCATACTAAAAATAGAAAATCTCTGAAACACCTTTTCGCATTTGTTATTGTGCTTGACTGTTTCTGAACTTTCAAGTCGATTATGAATTTTTTTTGCAGTCTTGCTTTGGTTGGATATGTATATGTTCGCGCGCGCGCGCGTGTGTGTCTGTGCTGTGCGCGTGTGTGTGAGTGTGTGTAATGTGTTAACTCTCAGTGTGTGTGTGTGTGTGTGCGTGTGTGTGTGTTGTGTGTGTGTGTGTGTGTGTGTGTGTGTGTCGTGTGCGTGCATGTCTGCCTTCTCTCTCTGTCTGCCTTCTCTGTCTTCGTCTTTATCTGTCTGTCTGTCTGTCTGTCTGTCTGTCTGTATGTCTGCCTTTTCTCTCTCTCTCTTTCTCTCTCTCTCTCTCTCTCTTTTTTATTATCTGTTTGTCTGTAATTCTGTCTAAGCTAGGGAAAAAGAAAACAGAAAAAAGTGACCAGAGTCTGACCAATTGTATTCTCTCTCGAGAAATGAAGGCCCTGAAGAGGGCCGTTTCAAGAGTAGGCGTAGGCGAGCTTTCGGAGGGGATACTCCTTCTTCAGGCCAAGTGGTATGGGGCTGGCAGGGGTAGTGTTTAAATAGAGGACTTTGACGTCTGGCGGAGGCTTGTGCAACGCAAGCCGACCGGGAAAAGCAGGAGTGGAGTGGTGCTAACAACAGTAGAAGGACGGTCCCAACAGGTGAGAGCACGGGGAATCCGTGCCCCAGGGTGGGCTCATCGGTAGTGAGCCATGAAGCCCGTGTCCCTGTTGAGTCCGGTGCAATGCGTGCCAAATCTGACGAGTTTCTGCTCCATCTCTCGACGTTGGTGGAGGTCGTGCAACTCGCCCCTAAGCACGCTCACGAGCATGTCCAAGGGCGAGTGGTCGGGTAAGTTGAAGAGTTCGCTGACTGGGAGGGGCGACAGGTTTCTAATGGTGGCGCGGTGTCCGTTCATACGTTGGCGGAGTCGTTGACCAGTCTCCCCAATGTACCAAGTGTCAAGGCATTCTCTGCGTCATCTGATGAGATACTAGATCTCTGGAATGGCAGGTATGTTTGCCTCTGACGCGGTGTACGGTCTGGCCAGTAGACTCTTCAGGTTAGGTGGTTGGCGGAAGGCGAGGACAGGAGGAGCCGGAAGTGCACGGGAGAGGCGCTCGTCCTCACTGAGGAAATGCTGGAGATTTCCATGGACATTACATCATATGGACTGCTGGCTCGCTCAGCCTGCACGCGCTGTGTCATATAAGAAGTTCACAGATGGCCTCGTTTTCAAATTTGTTCTAATTGCACTTCCGGTTACTCCGCTTACTATAACGCCGCTGTCTAGCGATTTCTCATGGTAAGTAAAACAGATAATTGTTCAAACAGTGATGATTTATTCCATCAGTTTAAACTGTAAGTACATTTGCAGGCATCCAAGACACACTTTGCAGTTTTAAAAAAATGGTAGTCATTCCACTTTTGACGGAAAGCAAAGCACTTTGGTCAGGCTGTTCGGACTGCTTGCCCCCTTCCCTGCCGCGCCAGCCCAACTCTGCTTGGAGGGAGCGAGAGAAGTACATAGTCTGTGTGTAAGTGTGTGCGTCGTCTGTGTGTAAATGTTCGTGTAGATGTTGTGTGAATGTCTGCTGTCATTTCGATCTCGACGTTGGCGTGAGGGTGGAAGGCAGAGGAGGGAGGGACAAAAGTGAGCGATCGCAGTTTAAATGTCTCAAGATCGCGCGCGCCTATTTGTGTGAGTGAAAGCGTGTGTCATGGAATGCAGTAGGGATGGCATGGCCGTGGCTATTGTTTTCATTGCATCTGATTGTGTTCCTCGTTCCCCGACCTTTCATTTCAATTTTGACGGAACACAAAGCACTTTGGTCAGGTTATCTATAGTTCGTCTGCTAATTCCTGTAGCGCGTTGCGCAGTCTCAGCGCTGTGAGCGCTGATCAGCGCTGAGACTGCGCAACGCTCCGCTAAATTTCCCGCTCATCAGCGCTTGCCAGCGCTGACGAAGCCACCGCGATAGGCGCTTACTTTGAAAGCGAAGATGGCCGCCAGCGTTTGGGGATTTCAGTTTGAGAATGGATATTTTTTTAACTGCATTATGCAGGCCGACGAGGAGAACTTGTTGATGAGTGGTAAGTTTTCAAAAGCATTTCTCATTCCATTTTCGTGTATTTCAGGCAGAATAACCTCTCTGTGTTTGAATGAAAAGGCAAATTGTCGGTCATTGCATGGGACGCTCAGCGTCCCGCGTATCATATGTATTGTTAATCGACTAGAAACTGTAATGATGTATGGCAGCATCAGTAATTAACAAGCCGACAAGATTTATTTTGACCATTGTTGAAGTTTTCCATGCATGCGTTACTGTTGCCTCTACAATACAGAAAATACATACAGAAAATTCATAAAAGTGATTATTCATACAGAGGATAGAGTATAACTCTAAGTATAAGCTAGCCACTATGTGTTTCAACTTTTTCAATCAAACTGCACCACACGCACTCAAAGAAATTCTCACTGTCTACACCCCCGCTAGAAATAACCGTTCAGCTGCAGACACCAAAACGTTAAATGTCCCCCGTCGCAAAAAGAAAACCCAAGGACAGCGAGCTTTTTCTTACATCGGCCCTGTAACGTGGAATAGCCTACCTTTCCCTGTCCGTCACTCTGATTCCATACATGTACAGTTCCAAACCTCCCTTAAGACACACCTGTTCCGGTCAGTCTTTCCTGACGAGCAGTGAAGTGCTTCACAAGGCGCCTCTTTTATGTTTTGTGTTTTGTTTATTGCCTGCTATTTAATTAATTGTATTGTATTTAAATTTTCTTTTATTTCAACTGTACAGTGTGCGAGTGTTGGAATGCTACTATGACTATGAGTGTGGACTTTTCATTGTAAACGCCATGAGCTTGCCTATTAGGGAAGGTATGTCACTATGTGCGTACAAATAGTCTGTATTATTATTATAACATTGTCAATCTAATGTTAGAATCCACTAACACAACAATGTACATGTTTTAGATTCTTAACTTAAAAGTTGGGAAGTTTGCATGAAGAAATGTGCAGACATCTCTCACTTTGGTGCTGGGATGCTAACTTTTTAAAATTAATTTTGTGTGTGTGTTTGTTTTTGCACTACTTGCATTGATCAATTTAATGTTCATGGATGCGGCATTGCGTTTTTATTTGCAGAGAATGGAGGGGCCCATGTGGCAGGGCTTGCCACAGAAAAGGCAGCCCACATGGGCATAGCTATAAGCGACAACTTCATTGCTGTGGAGTGCAAGATGGGCGGCATCGAATGCCGGGATGGCACTGTCGTAGTTGGGCCACTTTTTGGGCCAGCCATGGCGAAGGATGCTGCACCGCAAGAGCAACCACCGTCACGTGACAGTGGTGCCCCACCATCACCTGCCACCCTGTCAGTGTCAAGCAGTGCCAGTTCAAGGGCTGCTACGCCAACAATCAGTGGTGGTTCAAGGGCTGCTACCCCACTGCCATCACTATCGAGTGACCGACAAGAAGGTAATCTGGGATGACCCGATAAGGCACCACAATATGATATAAAATGGTCAACCTTATCACATTGCGTCCTATCATACTGTCAAGCTCTGTTGAACAAGCTTGACTAGATCTCGCAAACATGTGACTAAGGATTTATTAAGCTTTGTATTTATCTCCTATGGCCCTGCAGTGCCGAATAATGTTCTTCCTGCCCTGTCCTGAAACATGCAAGGTCTACTGTTTTTAGCTGCTTTTATGTACCTAGTTGTTTTATTAATCAATGTGGGATGCGGTTTAGCTTGTAAGTGTTAAACATGAATCAAATTTCTCTCTGACTTGTTTTTGGTCATCGGTATGTGAGAAGAATATGTAGACATTTCCCTAGTATGCCTTATGCGTTTGGGTTCGCTCGAAAGAAGCACTGATATCACTGCAGCTGTTCAGGTCACTAAAACTAGCGTTACAGTAATTTGCAGATGCATAGACCTTGGGTAGTTCAGCGTCCAAACTAACTTGGGATGCCAGGGTTACTGAAAATAGTCTGAAAACACTTTTTACTGCAGCAGTGCTAAATGTCTTGTCATCTTGTTGCTGGTTCAAATATCTATTGTTGTGTGTGTGTGTGTGGTTTTTTGTTAGTTTGTTTGTTTGTTTATTTATTTTTTCAATCTTCATCAGCCTCAATGAGATGGACACATGAGGCCATCCTGCTACTCATTGAGGAGCACCTTCAGAAAAAGGAGCACTTCGTTTCCTCCACCTACAGGAAGATCGAGGTGTGGGCTCTGGTGGCAGCTGCTCTGCGGGAGAAAGGCCATCTGGGTGCCACAGCGGAGGCTTGCGACAAAAAATGGCGCAACTTAAAAATGAGGTGCGTTGTGTTTTTGTTTGTTTGTGTGTGTGTGGATTTGTTGTTGCTATTGCATTATGGTTTTTAGTATTAATTTTTCGTTGATGTGTGTTTCCTTAACCCTTTACCCCCTGAAGCACTTAGTGACCTCACCTTCTAGGGTGGCTTAGAAGTGCCTGTTGTATCTGCTGAACGGCATGCTTGCAGCGCAGCGCACAGTTTGAATGTCTTTCCATCTTCATGTGTTTGCAGTAGTTGAACAAGTTTTTCTACTTTGCTGTTTAAAATTCAGACCTGCGTCTGTTCCCATTCGTATCGAAAATCCAATAAATGGAGTGTTGATTTTGCCAAAATTCCCTTCATTTCATGCAGGTTTTAAGGATAATCTTGAAATTTATATTTGTATCATGTTTGCATTGTTCAGTCTCATGCCTGATAGTATGATACTTAGATCAATGAAAACATTTCCTGGCAAAGTTTTCTGGACACAGATTTATAATTTACCAGCGTTTCAGGCAATGTACATGTATATATAATAATGTATGAATTTTGTTGCAGCTACAAGGCCAACAGAGAGAAGGCCAAGAAGACTGGTGCGGGCCGAATGACCTGGCCCTACTATGACCTCATGGATGATCAACTCTTCCATGACCCTGGCATTCAGCCAAGTCGGACTGCTGGCTCGTTGTGTGGTGGTGAGTAATCTGCTGCAATTTTTTTTTCTCATGGCTTGCCAGCTGTAATGGGTGTTCGGCAAGAAGAATTTAAAACCTCACAGTGGTGATTTTACACTTTGCTGGCTGAATGCAGTAATACTATATCATCACATTCCAATGCTATTGTCATTGTGTATGCCAGAGTTGCATTATTGATCATCTAGGCTCACAAGTTTTTTAGTTACTTGTGGGGTAATATTAAAATAATAATTAAATGACATCAACATGTGGAAGTGATTCAACAAAAGGTATCCCCAAGAAGTCACGATAACCTCTTGAAGTGTTAGGAGAAATCTGGGTGATTGGAACCAGCTTTGCTGAATTTAAGCATGTATGAATGACGGTCATAATTCCTCTCATCATTTTGTTTTCGTTTTGATATAGTTTTTCCCTCATCTTTATTACATGCAGACTGAAATCGTAGATACAAGTAGTATGTGACTGTTTCATGGACTTTTTTCTTTCGCCAATTGAGATCATCGTAAATTTAGGTCTGTGTACTGGCAGTCATGTCTGATTTTTCTTCTTGTTTTTGATTGTGTTCATCTTATTTTGTTACAGTTCAGTCACACACAGAGAGGCACAGATTAAGAAGCCCCCCATCTGCCGAAGACAGTAGCAGATCTAGCGTGTCCAGCCCCAGCCAGCCCAGCCCAAGTGATCTCAACTTGGACCTCGCTCAGCCTGGCCCAAGCACTGGCGCCAGCCAACCCCACTGTCAGGCTGGCACCAGCCATGGCAGATCCAGCGCCAGCCCTGGCAGATCTGGCGCCAGCCCTGCGGCAGGAAAGGGAAAGGGAAGGAAACGGAGGGCCTCGTCAATGGCTGAGCCACCCCAGTGGATCCTCGAACAAACGCAAGTTCTGCGCCAAATTGCAGGGTCACTAGATACTTTTGTGCAAATTAAAAAAGATATGTTGAGGAGGCTGGAGGATGCAGACAAACATTAGGTTCCTGTTTGATTTTTGTATGTCAGTTGAAAAGGGCATTTCTTTCTTGTTTAAAATTCAACATGTAACTAACTGATGCAGAATTTCATTCTGATCACTTTCTTTTCACATTTATGTACTGCTTTATTACTTTTACTTTAAGTTCTGTACCGAATTTTACCAACTGGACTCCCTACGCGATTCGTAAGAGGCGAATAACTAGGGACACCGTTACTTGATTTGCGTTTACTCTAAGCTTTTAGAGTGATTTTCGAGCTTAATGGCCTTACATAGCCTACAAAGGTTGATAGGCCATGTAACTCCATCCATCCATCCATACCAACTGGACGGTTTATCTCAGACACTTTGTTGATTCGCCAGTGTATAGTTTCTTGAACAACTCAGAACAAACCCTTGTACATCTATTGTGGGAATGTGAACATGTTTTTGACTTGTGGACTGTTCTAACATGGTTTAATAATGATTTTTTGGGGTGGTGTAAATTTGCATCTATCAACAACAAAAAACTTGTTATTCTAGGGACTCGGGAACATATCCATTCTGATAGTGTTTGATTTAGTAATTTTGATGGCTAAATTTATTGTTATATCCAAACTACAAGGGGTAAAGCCTAATTTTAATGTTTTCATGTATTATGTGAAAAATATACATTATGGAGAAGTTCAGAGCCTGTATAGAAAATCGCACCCTGACGAATGGTTGCCATATGAAACTTTGTGAAAATCTGTGCAGTAGTAGTTAACCCTGCGAGTGTCAGGAACCAACCTGATTGGTTCTACTCCCGTTCTGTGATTGCTAGAACCGAACTGATCAGTTCTATTCTTCAATGGTTCATTTCATTCCATCTGCTACTCTGTATTCTTTTTTAATGTTTGATATTAAGAGATTATCCAAATGTTCTAAAGGGAAGGGACAACAATAACCACTCCAAGCTGTGTTGCACAGGATGATATTTGGGTTGTGAAATGTACTGTGAATTAAAGCTGTAGATGCACCACGATAGACATCAAAGAAACGTGGGATGCTGGCAAGAGCTTTGAAGGAGGGGGAAATGTTATGTATCTGTGTGAGTGTCCCCATAACTGATCTGATTCCCCTCACTCAGATTTAGTTCTATTAATTTTCCCCCTCCATCATGAACCGTTCGAGGCCATACGCAGAATCGCCAAGAAGGTGGAACTGACGAGGCAATTCATTTTCCACCTTTTCCTTCAGAGGGCAGTTCCTCCAAACTCTGGCGTCATGAACTGATCCTGGGTAGCCGCAAAACACGTCCAGAAACAAGTTGTGGTTTGCTACAACCTGAAGCTGAAGACTTGGTGTCCCATTCTTGTTAAAATACGAATCCCTGAAGTCATTTGGAGGCAGGATCTCGACATGGGTACCATCGACAGCACCTACCACACCTGGAAAGTCACACCTGCAACACACAATACAGAGGATTGTATTTTTGCCACGGAAACAGCCACAGTAATTTGCAGGGATGGGAATTCCACCCTTGAAATTGACATAAATTCAGATGAAACTTGACAACAGCAGCTGAAAGTGGGAACAAAATCAGCTGAAATCAGCTCATTACCTCCCCATTGCAGATCTGTGTGACCCACCATTCAAATTAAGCAGACATGTGACTGCAACAATCAAAAAATGTTACAGGGGGGAGGGGGTGTGGGGTGAGTGGGTTGAGGGGGGATAGCATGAAAACAAAAATGTTGTTCCTTTTATCATTTTAAGCCTGACATGTATTAAGCTCAGCTGTATCATTAAAACATTCAGCACCCTCTTCATAATCAGTGTGAATTTTCTCTTGCACCTTAACCCTTTATCACCTGAATCGCCCAATGTGGGCCGGCAGGTGTCCTTTCTGTTTTTCAAGTTACCTGCTGAACAGTGTACCGCATAATTCTAGTTTTTGTTTAAATTGTTGTAAAACAACTTCAATATTTCCAGCGGACACAACAGGCATTTCCAAGCCACCCTAGGGCATCCAGAAGGTGAGGTCACGAAGAGGTCACAAAGTGCTTGAGGTGGTAAAGGTCTCATTGTTTTCTAGGACACTGACTAGAACCACCACATACTGACTAATGAAGCCTGTAGGTTGGTTTTTGAGTGATTTGCCAACATGTGAGACGAAAACAGGGAAACAACCCAGTGGATGTCACAATAATAATTTTTTCACTCTGCAAGTTAAAGTTTCATATGGCAGGTGCTACAGGTTAAAGGTAAACTGGTTGGTTGTTTAATAAACTGATGTTTAAAATACTAACTTAAAGGCATCCAACAGGAGGTGTGATTACAAATGTGTTTGGAGTCTAAAGAAGTTACCAACTATTTCAAAACCTCATATATTGAAGAATTACGGTTGTTTACTGACAATAAAGTAAACAGCAAACACACGGTTGAGTTCTGAAATATCGTGCCGGTACACAAAGCCTGGCACAAGCGCGCTCGCTGCAAGTCACTTGGCAAGTGGCTCTCTCTCCGACGTCTGCCTAAAAGCAAGGCACAAGCAAGAAGCGTGCCTGGCGCAGTCTATAAATAGCTCCTAAAGCTGTTTTTCCCAAATTGCAATGTTTTCCTTCTTATCAAATATTTTGACATTTGTGAGGATCTAGTCCTTACTCTTACACAGTAAACTTAGTTTAGGTGTTCTGCAGCAGTGAATATAAATACAGTGAGAAACAATAACTCACACTTCACAATTGCCTTGATACCAGCCACACTTCTAATGGTAAAAATGAATTGATTACAACTAACCTTTCTTGGAATTCTTGAGCAAGAACCTCCATTTCAGCAATGCTGGTGGGCCACTTGATGAGCTCCCCTTGTCTCTGTGTCAGAATGCCACACACAGTGACCACAATCCGCTTCACGGAGCCCTTGTTCAGACCAAATCTGTCAGCAATGCTTCTGCAAACATATTTACAACAAAACAATAACTCATACTATCCTGATATGTGGGTTTTGAGATTCCAATCCATGACTATCTGTGGTTACATTATGTCACCAAAAAGCAGACATCTGAAATCTTATGAGATTGGCGTCATACGACACCATAATGGGAGAGTAAGAGTTACAGAGACTCGCTGCTGTCAGCATTAGCAGCCAACCCATTCATCCACAAGCCATAATGAAAAATGTCATCATGGACTTAAAAATAACATCAGAGGTGGGTGTGACAACTGTCAAGGGTAAAGAAGCAGTCTTCACATTACATGTAAATAATTTATTTAACAAAAACAATAAAAGCACAACCCACCCACCCCCAACAACAACAAAAAAGTCCACATTACATATGAATACATTTTGCACACAAACACCAAAAAAATAAACCATGTCAACAAACCTGTAGGTTTCCATGTTTCCAATATACCACACTGTGACCAAGACACTTTTCTCCAGACGTATGGTCCGCTCATGAGGCATGCTTGGGGCTATCCACTCCAAAAGTCTCTGCACACACACATGACAAAAATTACTAAAATACAAACTAGCAACTTCATATTCAACTTTTAATATTCCCCTCCCCCACACACACCCACAAAAAACCCGACAACAACATCACAAAAAAGAGTATGT
>JAWQFJ010000796.1:159061-191905 GCA_034096865.1 Theodoxus fluviatilis | reverse complement strand
AACCGCTGGCGCTGAACCTCCAGGTTTTGGCATTTAAAAAAAGATCGGGTTCGAACCCGCAACCTCTCGAGAAAAGAGGGGGAAAACACACACACACATAAAAACCCCCAAAAACACAACCTCTCGAAAAAAGAGAAGAAAAAAAAAGTTTCAGCGCAGAATCAAACCTGGTCATGCATGACCAAGAGTCGAACGCTCTACCAGCTGAGCCATTAGAGAATTGCTATGACAGAGTGTTTGTAAAGCATGTAAATCCAATTCTAAGCTATCGGCCCAGGAACAATCAACCATATATTTTAAACATGATGGATAGGTTCAGGAAGCTCCTATTATGACATGTTTTGCTTTCCTTTGGCATGTCATAGACGCTGAATTAACACTCACACAGTCACACAGAGGAGGAAGTGTATTATAGATGTTCAACCCAGACATGTGCATTCGTACTCATTCAGTGATTCACGCACACACCGTGTGTGGTACTGCTACCGAGTACCGTCATTCTACAAGCAACGAGTCAATCCTGTTAACACGATTCATAACTGGTAGGTTTTTAGGCTAGATTCGCTTCGAAAAGTTGCAGAAAATCTGATGGTGGTAACAATCTGACGGTATAACAAGTTTTGACAAGGAAAAAACCAAGCAAGTAATCATTCTGACCGTTGTCAGCCATGTTCACCACGACAACGGCAGGATTCTAACGCATCATGAAGAAGGCTGAAATGGTCGGTGTCGGTGGTTGTTGTGACTCTTGACCGGTACTGTACTCCATGCACCTTAACGGTCCGTGTGATTCGGGTGTAATCTTAAGCTTAACGACGTTTATTGGCAGTATTACACCCGAATCACACATAGACCGCAGGGCGTGCCTTCGGATAACAACTCCTTCTACAGGTCCGCTCAGCCAAAATATGGACGATGTTCCCATATTATATTATGATAGTACATGGTATTGGGGATTGAAAACAACAAAGTTCCCTCTTCGATCGTATCTATTAAACAGTGAAAAATGACTTTTAAAAGTGCGAATTTGTATGATTCAAAACTATACAGGAGTTACTTCCCGTGACACATTTTCGTAGTTTTGGCCAATCAGAAATTAGGTCAGATTTACTGCGGAGATTTCACCATGGCAGCGTGTGCATGGGCCAATTGTAAACAGTGGCTACATCAAGCTTTTTAAACTTGAAAAATTCTATGAGGTAGGCTGTGTAGCATTTTAATAGTTCATAGTGCTAGACTTGCATGCGTGGCGGCTATTATGCAGTCTAGGTGCAGCAGGTTGGGTTATACATAGTAGGGCTGTCTTTCCAGAAGTAGTCTAACGTACTAGCCTTGAAGTTGTCGACAGTGTTCGCAGATACGGCGTATTCACCCTTCTCAAAAAATCTCCTCGCAAATGACGTCACGTTATACGACGTCAAATGATGACGTCACAGATTTTGCAAAATGGAGTCTGTTGAATTGTTTTCATTGAAACACCAAAATGTAAAAAAGTCACTTTCTTTTCAAACCTCGATTCTGAAAATTTGATAATATTGAATGGGACCTAACTTCCAGTCAGTGTGCAAAATCTCAAGGAAATCCGTCCAGTAGTTTTTGAGATATAGGCCATGGAGACGGGACAGACAGACAGACAGACAGACAGACAGACAGACAGACAGACAGACAGACAGACAGACAGACAGATAAAGTCTGTAGGACCTCCAGTAAACCTGGAGGGATAAAGTCTGTAGGACCTCCAGTAAACCTGGAGGGATAAAGGGCTCTATTACAAATGGTTTACAAACTCGACCAAGAATGGGCCAAAACTGAGTTGAAGTTGACTTGAACAAAGGCAGTCCATCAATTAACTTGGAGGCTCACTCTAGACAAACCATCTGTCAAATGTTTTCCAACTCCTGCTAACGCTTTTGACAAGGATGACACAATGCCAAAACGGTGATAGAGCCCGCCTTGTATCTTTCTAGCAAGTTCAGAAACGATCCTCTTTGGAGTACACACGAGTGTACGGGGGTCTTTGGTATATCATCACATTAAACAGATAAAAACGAATACAACCATGGTAGACAGTACCTCTCGGTGTGAAACAATTCGAAATGGCTGGCGAATTGGCGGGCAGATATAAAAGGAGATGTGTAAAGTTAGCAGCGTATACTTTACGAAACTAGTTGTTTCAGAACTGTCAGACAAGTGATTAAAATAAAACTGTATCGCTATTTATTCATCAGGTATAACTTTTCTCATGTTTTGTATAATGTGCATCTTTGGTTTAGTCGATGTTGATAAGAAGTCCCAAATTAGCACAGCGGCTACAGTGCACTCGGCTTCTCTCTCACTGTTCCAGTCTGGGATGGCCAGCGATGAGCTCTATAGATATATAGTACTACTACACAGCTATAGAGCACAATCGTCTGCCTCAAGCTGCTACCACGCGCTGGGGAAATGCTGGGAGGGTGCTGGGCGAAAGTGGAGGAGAAACCCCGTGCTGGGGAGATGCTGGGAGGGTGCGGGGCGGACTGGCCCTTGATTTAGCCAGTGTCGAGCCTGGCCAACTGTGCTGGGCCCCCTCTGCCTGGTGAGGGGGGACAGAAAAATGCTCACTGGGTTCTGAGTTGTCTTTTTTTTTAACTAGTGGTAGGATTCCGTGGTAATTTGTATCAAATCTTTGCGCTACTACAGTACTAGCCAAAATGCACTCGGCAATACCACTTCACTTTCATGGCTAATTGTGGACAATCCACAAAATATTGTGAATAAAAACAAGAATGAAAGTTGTTTATGAAGCAGAAGGTTTCAAGAACATGTGTCGTGTAGTTTTGTGTTAATCCGTCTTATTTCCGCTGAGAACATACAAGCCGATTACGTAAAAAAAACACCCTCCGCCACTACCGACTCGCGGTGGCTCGACGGAGTTTGCATTTCACGACTCGGGTTGGTCTCTTCTAAACACTCGTCCGTCGAAGTTTCTCATTTGATCAAGTTGAAACTTTACTACTCATTAGAGGAAAGATTGCTCTTTCGTTCGGTGTATGTTTGAACTTCCGGTGAAAATCGAAAGACGAGTTATGGATGAAAGTTCGAACGTCATCGGACATTTTGTTAAAATTTGCTCACTCCCGCTTTTCCGATCTCAATTTCGTACAGACACCCTCGGATTCTACAAGATTTCCCCCTTCCAACGCTATATTCGATGTTAATGTACGATGAATCTACTTTTTGTCTAGCGCCCGGATTGTGCGCTTGAAAGGAGAAAACAGGCGGAAATTTTCCACCTGTTTGTGTGTACATCGGACCGCAATGGCGTTGTGTAGACGCGTGCTCGATTACCACATTCAGCGTGCGTTAATCGTTGAAGCACCAGACAATTTGGGACAAAAGTATCATCATTTTAAGGAGTACTTGTTTGAAAATTTTCTGCATTTGTCAGTTTTTGAATCAATCTGCTGTAAAAATAATAAAAAGAATTAGATTTTTTTTACAACGGGTGTATTGTGCGTGAGTTTGGTCGTGCGCCATACACTTTTCTCTTTAAAATTGTCATGTATCACAGTACGCTAGGTCATGGAAAATGTTGTTGAAGGTCATGGAAAGTCATGGAAAAGTCATGGAATTTTGTATCTAAATACCTGTACGATATTAAGAGATTATCCAGATGTTCTAAAGGGAAGGGACAACAATAACCACTCCAAGCTGTGTTGCACAGGATGATATTTGGGTTGTGAAATGTACTGTGAATTAAAGCTGTAGATGCACCACGATAGACATCAAAGAAACGTGGGATGCTGGCAAGAGCTTTGAAGGAGGGGGAAAATTAATAGAACTAAATCTGAGTGAGGGGAATCAGATCAGTTATGGGGATACTCACACAGATACATAACTGAGGTAGATTGTCAATTCAGTCAGTCCTACTTTTTGTTTAAATAAAGTTTTTTCCTTTGGCTTTGTTCACTCATGGAAAATGCTGCATGAACAGATGTCATTACTTTCAAAAATATTCAGCACTGGACACATGCAGGGTTAAAGAAAACAATAACCAGCGTTTTGCCATAACTACGTGGTGATGATTTCTTCATGCTCTGTGGTAGCTTGTTTTGGTTTTCAGTCTGGTACAGATAATTTGTGTGAATGGTATTGCATGAAAGGGTTAGACATGTAGTGTCTTGTACAATAACTGTGTACAATAAATTGAAAAAAGGAGGCCGGTGTTGGACTCGTAGGCGAGTAGAAAAGAAGTAATGGAGACCTTTGTCCAACTACAAAAAGTTTTTTATATTCCAGAGCTTTCGGGGCCAAGTAGGCTCCTTCGTCAGTGAAAGGCTATGGCCCCGAAAGCTCTGGAATATAAAAAACCTTTTGTAGTTGGACAAAGGTCTCCATTACTTCTTTTCTACTTGTGTACAATAAAGCCTCCTTTCTGTTGCTTTATATTTCATATTATGTGTTTATGTTCTTTTTCGTCAGTTTAGCGTGTTCCTTTAGCACTCAGTTCACTAAGCACAAAGCATCCACACACACACACACCTCAATCATCACGTAAGCGCACATGTCCAAGGATATTGTGGAGTAAAAATAGAAAAGCCTTCATAATTTAAAACCAAAATTCCTTCTTTTTATTAACATCAAGTGCACTAAACTACTGCTGAAATGAGCACCAGTGAAATTTGTACAAATGTTTTGCTCAGACTCCAGAGAAGTTACAGTACTGGCACAATAGTGTCCTGAAAACGAAACAATTATCAACCAGACCCACTAACAATTCACATTTAACGTCATCTTGATTGCACCTCTGTGATGGTTAATACAGTGTGTAAGAACTATTACCATCAATGGATTCATAGTAGCAGGAGTTCTCAACAATCATGAACATGCTAATAAGTATATTCATGCAAATGTACACGTACAGACAGGCAAAAGCAATGAATACACACTCAAGTCATGCAACCGCACAAAGACAATACCATATTTACAAAAAACAAGCAAGCACACAAATCAGCAATCAACACATTCAAGTCGTTCAGCCGTACATGGACTAGTAAATGTACATATTTACACCATAACAAACAAGCACAGAACATACAAGGGAGCAGACCCCCCCAAAAATAACATACACTATGTGCAAGAACAATTACCTTCAATGGATATATCGTAGCACGAGTTTTCAGCAATCATCAATATGGTAATGTACAACATACACTATGTGCAAGAACAATTACCATCAATAGCAGTGTTATACAAACTTTTTCATCAGGGGGTATCCATACCTCCGACTTAAATTTTAAGATTTTCATTCCTCCAGCCCAATGTGCAAAGGGTTTTTATACCTCAAGATTTTTTTCTGATACCTGATTTGTCTGTTTTATACTACAAAACACCAATATCAATTGCATCGATATTAAATGTTTGCTCAATCTGATTGGACCAGCACAAAACAATCATCACTATGGTAATGTATAACATACACTACAAAGCAGATGATTGACAGATGTACTGAAGGAAAATGCAACAGATGAACACACACATCAAAGCAGCAAGTAAGCAATTTCCATTCTTTTGTCTTGGGCTAACTGAGGTGCCTGTTCATCTGCTATATCCTGCTCCTCATTCTGGGCACCTGCTGCAGCATCATCTGCAATGTGATCATCATCAATACCATGGTTGACAAGCACAAAATTGTGGAGGGTGCAGGCAGCCATGATTACATCCATCATGTCATCGACCACCAACATTTCCAGGAACTTCAGTTTCCTCCACTTCCCCTTCAGCAGGCCAATGGCTCTTTCCACCTCCACACGTGTGGAAGAATGTGCAGCGTTGTAGTTCTTTCTCACCCGATCCAGGTGCCCATCATTCCTGAAGGGTGTCATCATGAACCGTTCGAGGCCATACGCAGAATCGCCAAGAAGGTGGAACTGACGAGGCAACTCATTTTCCACCTTTTCCTTCAGAGGGCAGTTCCTCCAAACTCTAGCGTCATGAACTGATCCTGGGTAGCCGCAAAACACGTCCAGAAACAACAAGTTGTGGTTTGCTACAACCTGAAGCTGAAGACTTGGTGTCCCATTCTTGTTAAAATACGAATCCCTGAAGTCATTTGGAGGCAGGATCTCGACATGGGTACCATCGACAGCACCTACCACACCTGGAAAGTCACACCTGCAACACACAATACAGAGGATTGTATTTTTGCCACGGAAACAGCCACAGTAATTTGCAGGGATGGGAATTCCACCCTTGAAATTGACATAAATTCAGATGAAACTTGACAACAGCAGCTGAAAGTGGGAACAAAATCAGCTGAAATCAGCTCATTACCTCCCCATTGCAGATCTGTGTGACCCACCATTCAAATTAAGCAGACATGTGACTGCAACAATCAAAAAATGTTACAGGGGGGAGGGTGAGTGGGTTGAGGGGGGATAGCATGAAAACAAAAATGTTGTTCCTTTTATCATTTTAAGCCTGACATGTATTAAGCTCAGCTGTATCATTAAAACATTCAGCACCCTCTTCATAATCAGTGTGAACTTTCTCTTGCACCTTAACCCTTTACCACCTGAATCACCCAATGTGGGCCGGCAGGTGTCCTTTCTGTTTTTCAAGTTACCTGCTGAACAGTGTACCGCATAATTCTAGTTTTTGTTTAAATTGTTGTAAAACAACTTCAATATTTCCAGCGGACACAACAGGCATTTCCAAGCCACCCTAGGGCATCCAGAAGGTGAGGTCACGAAGAGGTCACAAAGTGCTTGAGGTGGTAAAGGTCTCATTGTTTTCTAGGACACTGACTAGAACCACCACATACTGACTAATGAAGCCTGTAGGTTTGTTTTTGAGTGCTTTGCCAAGATGTGAGACGAAAACAGGGAAACAACCCAGTGGATGTCACAATAATAATTTTTCACTCTGCAAGTTAAAGTTTCATATGGCAGGTGCTACAGGTTAAACTTAAAGGTAAACTGGTTGGTTGTTTAATAAACTGATGTTTAAAATACTAACTTAAAGGCATCCAACAGGAGGTGTGATTACAAATGTGTTTGGAGTCTAAAGAAGTTACCAACTATTTCAAAACCTCATATATTGAAGAATTACGGTTGTTTACTGACAATAAAGTAAACAGCAAACACACGGTTGAGTTCTGAAATATCGTGCCGGTACACAAAGCCTGGCACAAGCGCGCTCGCTGCAAGTCACTTGGCAAGTGGCTCTCTCTCCGACGTCTGCCTAAAAGCAAGGCACAAGCAAGAAGCGTGCCTGGCGCAGTCTATAAATAGCTCCTAAAGCTGTTTTTCCCAAATTGCAATGTTTTCCTTCTTATCAAATATTTTGACATTTGTGAGGATCTAGTCCTTACTCTTACACAGTAAACTTAGTTTAGGTGTTCTGCAGCAGTGAATATAAATACAGTGAGAAACAATAACTCACACTTCACAATTGCCTTGATACCAGCCACACTTCTAATGGTAAAAATGAATTGATTACAACTAACCTTTCTTGGAATTCTTGAGCAAGAACCTCCATTTCAGCAATGCTGGTGGGCCACTTGATGAGCTCCCCTTGTCTCTGTGTCAGAATGCCACACACAGTGACCACAATCCGCTTCACGGAGCCCTTGTTCAGACCAAATCTGTCAGNNNNCTATAAAAAATATGCAAATTTATGCAAATATATAGCAAGGCATGATACAGAGACTCTTCCAAGTGGTGCCTTTGTATTCCTCACCTAAAAATGTGTGTGCACACCAATTATCACAAAGATATATCGTCTGCTTGGGAAATTACAGCAAAAAAACTACGAATTTTGTCATTTTTCTGGTCCACCGGCTTTGTTCTTTGTCTCTACATTGAAAATGTCCCCCAGAAGAGGGCATTGGCGGGCTGCAACTCTGGATCTACTGGGGCGATTTTCAAAATTCAAACTGTTCTGTGCTTAGAATCATTAGCTTTATGAAACAAAGTTAGTGGCATAACTGTGCAGCTTTTAGAAAATTTTCGATTGGACATGCTACTATTAGGCAAAACATTGAGTAAAAGACGGTTCAAATAGATTTACCACAAACTTTTTAATAATCAAGAAGAATTCAATAGCATGAAAACAATCAACTCTTTAGAGTTATTCTTCGCTCACCGCATGGCATGAAATATTAAAAAATTATCTCAATATTTCTCGTAAATTTTGAGAGAAAGTCCCCAACAATGATAAAGCTCATAAATGATTGGTTTGCTAGGAGGAGGGAGGAGGAGAAGGAGGAGGAGGAGGAGGAGGAGGAGGAGGAGGAGGTGAAAGAAGAAAGAAGAAGAAAGAAGAAGACAGAAGAAGAAAGAAGAAGAAGAAAGAAGAAGAAAGAAGTAGAAAGAAGAAGAAAGAAGAAGAAAGAAGAAGAAGAAAGAAGAAGAAAGAAGAAGAAGAAGAAGAAAGAAGAAGAAGAAAGAAGAAGAAAGAAGAAGAAGAAAGAAGAAGAAGAAAGAAGAAGAAAGAAGAAGAAAAGAAGAAGAAGAAGAAGAAGAAGAAGAAGGAAGAAGAAGAACAAGAAGAAGAACAAGAACAAGAAGAAGAAGAAGAAGAAGAAGAAGAAGAAGAAGAAGAAGAAGAAGAAGAAGAAGAAGAAGAAGAAGAAGAAGAAGAAGAAGAAGAAGAAGAAGAAGGAAGAAGAAGAAGAAGAAGGAAGACGAAGAAAAAAGAAGGAAGACGAAGAGGAAGAAGAAGGAGAAAGGAGAAGGAAGACGAAGGAAGAAGAAGGAAGACAAAGGGGAAGACGAAGAGAAGGAGGAGGAGGAGGGGAAGAAGAAGAAGAAGAAGAAGGAGGAGGAGGAGGAGGAGGAGGAGGAGAAGGACGAGGACGAGGAGGAGGAGGAGAAGAAGCAGGAGGAGCAGGAGAAGAAGAAGAAGAAGAAGAAGAAGAAGAAGAAGAAGGGAAGGGAGAAAGGAAGGAAGGAAGGAAGGAAGGAAGGAAGAAGAAGAAGAAAAAGAAGAAGGAAGAAAGAAAGAAAGAAAGAAAGAAAGAAAGAAAGAAAGAAAGAAAGAAAGAAAGAAAGAAAGGAAGAAGGAAAGGAAGGAAGAAGAAGAAGAAGAAGAAGAAGAAGAAGGAAGACGAAGGAAGAAGAAGGAAGACGAAGGAAGAAGAAGGAAGACGAAGGAAAAAGAAGGAAGAAGAAGGAAGAAGAAGGAAGACGAAGGAAGAAGGAAGAAGAAGGAAGAAGGAGGAAGAAGAAGGAAGAAGAAGGAAGTCGAAGGAAGACGAAGGAAGAAGAAGGAAAACGAAGGAAGAAGAAGAAAGAAGGAAGAAGAAGGAAGAAGGAGGAAGAAGAAGGAAGAAGAAAGAGGAAGAAGAAGGAAGAAGAAGGAGGAAGAAGGAGGAAGGAGGAAGAAGAAGGAAGGAGGAAGGAGGAAGAAGAAGGAAGAAGGAGGAAGAAGAAGGAAGAAGGAGGAAGAAGGAAGAAGGAGGAAGAAGGAGGAAGAAGAAGGAAGAAGGAGGAGGAGGAGGAGGAGGAAGGAGGAAGAAAGAAGGAGGAAGGAGGAAGGAAGAAGGAGGAAGAAGAAGGAAGAAGGAGGAAGAAGAAGGAAGAAGGAGGAAGAAGAATGAAGAAGGAGGAAGAAGAAGGAAGAAGAAGGAAGAAGGAGGAAGAAGGAGGAAGAAGAAGGAAGGAGGAGGAGGAGGAGGAGGAGGAGGAGGAGGAGGAGGAGGAGGAGAAGGAGGGAGGAGGAAGGAGGAAGGAGGAAGAAAGAAGGAGGAAGGAGGAAGAAAGAAGGAGGAAGGAGGAAGGAAGAAGGAGGAAGAAGGAGGAAGAAGAAGGAAGAAGGAGGAAGAAGAAGGAAGAAGGAGGAAGAAGAAGGAAGAAGGAGGAAGAAGAAGGAAGAAGAAGGAGGAAGAAGAAGGAAGAAGAAGGAAGAAGAAGGAAGAAGGAGGAAGAAGGAGGAAGAAGAAGGAAGAAGGAGGAAGAAGAAGGAAGAAGGAGGAAGAAGAAGGAAGAAGGAGGAGGAAGAAGGAAGGAGGAGGAGGAAGAAGGAAGGAGGAGGAGGAAGAAGGAAGGAGGAGGAGGAAGAAGGAAGGAGGAGGAGAAAGAAGGAAGGAGGAGGAGGAAGGAAGGAGGAGGAAGAAGGAAGGAGGAGGAAGAAGGAAGGAGGAGGAGGAGGAGGAGGAGGAGGAGGAGGAGGAGGAGGAGGAGGAGGAGGGGGAGGGGGAGGGGGAGGGGGAGGAGGAGAAGAAGAAGATATTCAAATGAGAGAGAGAAGTGATTGACTTTGTATTTGTCATGGTATGTTTCGTCAGCGCTTTAGATTTTCCTTGATTTTTTCCTCGATTTCTGTACCAGCCTCGTGAATCGCAGTGACGTCAGAGTCTAAATGAAGTGCTTGACCTGGATTGCTCCCTTGTCAATCCGACAACCTTTTCGCTGTACAGAGGTTGTGTGGACTGCCTGCTCTGGTTGTACTCAGCTTGAAGGTCCTTCCCTCCGAGTCATGCAGAATGCAAACGTCAGTACCAGTATCATCTGGCGTTCTTTCTGACGTCCCGCTTCTTAGGAAGCCCCCAGTTTTGTCTCCATTCACTGTCCTTAGAGTCTGCGTTGCAATAGGATCAGATCAACCGCTGATTTCAGGAACCCTACCTGGGTAACCTCTGCTTGGCTTGTGGCGTTCGGGTCGTCTCCATTGATGGCTGAGTGACGACTCGAAAATTGCAGAGGATGTCCTCGGGGGAAAGCATTTATTGGTAATATGATCATAAAAATGACAAAGAAGATAAAGATGATGATGACGTTGATAACGACAATGAAGAGGAGCCCGGACGAGGACGAGCAGCAGAGTATAATGTAGTCGTCTGTTGTTTGCATCTTTCTCTCTATTTCTCTCTCTCTCTCTCTCTCTCTCTCTCTCTCTCTCTCTCTCTCTCTCTCTCTCTCTCTCTCTCTCTCTCTCTCTCTCTCTCTCTCTCTCTCCTCATTCGGCGGCTTGCGCCCACGCCAGTAGGACGTGTTCTGCTTCGGCTCCGGCCTGCTTGCTCTTCTGTAGAACAGCAGTGAACACAATGCCCGTCGCTGGACTACCAGCTGCTTTGGAAATACTACTTCCATCCCTGCTGGCGACAGAGGAGCTTTCGTCGTGGAAAGTTGATGGTGAAGCTGGAAGTGTCGTGGTGGTGTTGCGGTTCAAGCAGCGCCACGGTCAGCCATTGCTCACGAGTGACAAGCGTGGCTACTGGAAAAAGAAGACACCTGCCCAGAGACGACGGGACCAACAGCGAGCTGAATGTCGACAGAGGGGTGAGCAGAGACAGTTCAATGCTTTTTTGAGAACCGAGGCACCCAAAGTTGATATTGCGAAAACTATTGTTTCTGCCCATGGTGATGCACAAAATTCTCGCTCCGATGTACCGGCCGACTACGTCATCGCGGCACCCATGACCTCTGACCCCTCGAACTGCGCTGATGACCGAAAGGAAACAGCAGCCTCAGTCTCCATCGAGAATCCGCCTGCCTCAGTTCAACCGTTAACCCAAGATCATCCTCAAGGCATCACGATTGCATCCTCTAGAAGAGAAGCAACTGTTGAAGATCTCCACGAGTTGATGAAGGAGTTCACTGAGAACATGTCTCGTGGCTTGCAAGAACAGTTGAGCGCAGTCAGGGGTGGAATAGCTGAGGATTGTGCATCAAGGAACGTCACTGATCCCGCTCCATCCCTCCCGTCCACTTCTGTCGAAGGCCTGTATGATCCGGAGACAGCCTACAAGAGGACCTGCCTGGCATCACCAACAAAAGCCCCTGACAACACCCGCCCTGCAGTTCGTGGAAGATCAGCTGTTCACCATCGTGGCAAGAATGCTGATGTAAACAAGACCGAAAGAAGTAGAACGCCGCCGACACGTCAGCAACCTTCACGGGCTGCACGCAAAACTTGAACTTTTCAATTAACTGTGTTAACTCTCCCGTGCGTGTTCCGTGGGCCGAAGCTGGCTGCCAGTTTTGATGAGTCACTTGTACATTAATTGTTTTCGTTCGCGTTCTTCCAATGTAACGGGCTGATGGCCTAAACATTAAACTTGTTCAGTTCAGTTCAGTTCTCTCTCTCTCTCCCTCTCTCTCTCCCTCTCTCTCTCCCTCTCTCCCCCTCCTCTCTCTCTCTCTCTCTCTCTCTCTCTCTCTCTCTCTCTCTCTCTCTCTCTCTCTCTCTCTGTCTCTCTGTCTCTCTCTCTCTCTCTGTCTGTCTCTCTCTCTCTCTCTGTCTCTCTGTCTCTCTGTCTCTCTGTCTCTGTCTCTCTCTGTCTCTCTCTGTCTCTCTCTCTCTCTCTTCTCTCTCTCTCTCTCTCTCTCTCTCTCTCTCTCTCTCTCTCTAACATGGTGTCTGACTGAGTGGACGTGTTGCGCTTCGATCTGACAAGTTTGTGCATTTCATCTTTTTTCCTGAGCGGAAAGTGCATGAATGTGTTCACCAATT
Organism: Theodoxus fluviatilis; assembly: GCA_034096865.1. Classification (NCBI taxonomy): domain Eukaryota; kingdom Metazoa; phylum Mollusca; class Gastropoda; order Cycloneritida; family Neritidae; genus Theodoxus; species Theodoxus fluviatilis. The sequence goes on along the minus strand of JAWQFJ010000796.1, from coordinate 179,470 downwards.
CGTCAGGAACAGAAATACGTGAGTTTCGACCTGGCCTCGACAAATTGATATTGAATTTTGAAATCGGTGTACCGCGGGCAGTGGGCAGCGGTTAGCTGCCATTGTGTTGCTCTTGCAGGCAAGATAGCTGCCGACTAGTCGTTGGCACGAAGTGTGTGTAGAAACGAACGTTGTCGTGTGGTAACCATGTGAATAACACTGATCTGTGCCTTGGTTATTTGACACTATTTAGAAGTTTGTTTCTATTTGCTGTGAAGTTATTTGCAAGTGATACACATCGTTTCACATCATCCCGATCGAATTCACTCGTCATTCCTTTGATCTGTGGGTTGAGGTTGAGAATGGACCTGTTGTCTCCTTACGCATTCCGTAGGAGGTGGATAGCTGAGGAATTACTTTTGTTCTGACCAGCTATTGTGCTTTTTTGTGATCGGTGACCTTGCATGTCTACCAAGGCTGAGGGGCCGTTGGATCTTATTAATACAATTCCATTCACTTTCTTCTGAAGTAACAAATGTGAAACTTTATCTGCACATGCTTGTTGTCTCAAATGAAACAAAATCCCATTTATGGAAGTGGTTTTGTCATATTTATGATCAATTAAGAATATTTATTTTGCTGAGTGAAAATCCGCTTTCGAATTCCTTTGCTGCAGTCACTATTGAAGTTGCAAGTGTTGCACGAGAAAGTGGACGAACTCACGCTGTGATTAGAAACTGAGATAAATTTCCGCGTTGAAAATGGGTCTTAATATTTGCGTGCATCGTGAGCGCATTGGCGTGCACCATGCAAAGATGCAGGCGAGGAAAAAGAAAAAAGTTAGACAACCGAGGCACAATGCCAGATGGGAGCCTCCACGTGTTGCACGCAGCGTGCGATGTGACAGCATGCCTGGCGGCCTGCGGCTCCCCTTAAAGGCAGCGAAGTTTGGTCCTCTGGTCAGTTGCCTTCTCGTGTCCTTCTCACTGATGAGTATCACCAAACCTCGTGAGACACCCAATCTCCACAACCTTTCTGACCGCATACTTCTTGGAGGAAATGTGGAACGAAGCCCGGGTCCGGACTCAGTCTCCCAAACAGAAAATGACAAACCTCAACCTTGCAAGACTATCGACAGCAGGGTAAAAATGCCTATTACAAGAACAATAAGCTATTCTTTCGAGGAGAATCTCAAGAAACTCTGAGACGTGACCCTTAAACGTGGAAACGCCCAGACACTCGGACAACACAGATACACAAGGCCAACAACCTTATCCAAGTTAACACCGTGGAGAAACGGCCTGAGGATAGAAAGGGCAGTCCCCAGCTCAGTCAGCACGGATGGGCAATTGGAAGTTCACAAGTCGACGCCAGAAGTCCTCCGAGTATACCAAAGTCCCACAACCAGCAAATATACAACTTGGACCCCCTGTCAGTCGAGCCTCAGGACGCAAGACAACCTTTCGGCCTTACCTGCACTAGTGACCATGATCCAAGGAACTTTAGTGCCTTTAACATGGCATGTTCGTCTGGGCTGAACGCACGTGCATATTATGCAACGGAGAGCAACTCCTTGGGAATGACGTCACCAAGCGTGCCGACCACTCACACAGAGGACTCTGCAGGACGTGACTCTGATTCGTCGAGCCAAGTCAAGCGAAACGCATGTGCAGACCGCCCCTTAGAAGCAGTTTGCAGATACCCGATGTACGTGGGAAAAGCACAACAGAGAGTACTGCTCTGCCCATACTGCCATGCGACGAGGTGCTCACTCGAGTTCAATGCTCTCGTTGCTGGTATCGCTGCTGGAGACACAGGAAAATATTCTTGAAGACATGCAGGAAAATGACGACGCATCTGAGGCAGAGGAACAAATTGAAGACAATGTTTACAAGGACGCGAGAACGGAGACGTTCGAGACCAATGCCCCGGCGAAAGCAAACTTTAACACCAACAGAATGAGTGCTGCCGCGAGCGTTCGGAGACGAAAAGCTGCACAAGAAAGCACGGAACAAGTAGGGGTGCATCTTCCGGCTCCTGGCGAGGCAGGCTGAGAAAGCCTGCTGAAACTGGATGTCGACCTTCCAAGCCTGACGGTCAGGCCGCGGCCCTCGCAGACTTAACACCACGAATAAGGACGATCCCTCTGTACCCAGGCAAGTTGTAGCAGTCTTCCATATGTGACTTTGTTTGTTGGAGCATTGAAGGATTAGCTGCTGGATTAGGAGAACCAGGTTATTTGGACTATATTTCATCATTTTCTGTTTCCTTTTCGAATCATTTACAGCAGAATGGTTTGAATTCGGCCAATTCATCGATGATTTCAGTGTATTCCACTCGCCGGCGCTGAAGCTCACCAGAAGAGGACGACGTTCCGGGGGAGTAGTTGCACTTGTCAAAAAAGAATCTCATCAGGTGTCACGAATATCATGTGATTTTGACTTTATGACAGTTATAACAATTAGAGTCTTCTCGTCCTAGCATCATAGTGGTCTGTGTCTACATCCCTCCAGTTGACTCGCCATATTATGCTGGAAAAGAAACAAAATGTAATAATTTTTCTTTTGGAAGATATGATATCGCAGTTACAACAAACATATCCTGATTCTGTAATTTTAGTATGTGATGATTTAAATGAGAGAACTGGTACTTGGAATGTCCATAAAGGAATGAAAACGGGGATCTGTATGAACAGGATCTTGAAGAATCCTTAGTGTATTGTTCATGTCTTGAGCTTGTACATGATCGAAAATCCTGTGACCGAAAAACCGACCAATATGGTCAAATTCTAATCGATACGTGTAAAGCAAATCACTGGTGGTGTATCCTCAATGGTTGTATTGACAACGACAGAATAGGAAATTTCACATTTATTTCTCAGCAAGGAAATAGCGTTGTTGTTTACTGCCTTCTCGCTGCCGGCCGCCCTAATTTCACTGTAACTCTAAATGTATCTGATCAAATTTACTCTAGTCATATGCCGTTAGAAATAAACATAGGCCTACAACGCAAACATGTCCAGAATACTAAAGAACGGGAAACAATAAGTCGAGTCATATGGAATAGGGAAGAGGAACATGATAAAACTGCGGGAATCTTCATTTGAAGTAGATATAAAGCGAGCCTCATATACTCTCAACAGCTCAATCAAGGAGGCTGTTACATACCCACCCAGTCCTCTTATTAATTGTGGACTCTTCTTGTTGTCTAGGGGTTATGATATGGGGGTACTGTAACAATAAACTATCTCAACTGCTACTAGAAAGTATGAAATGACACAATAGAGACAAATGGGAAAACTGTTTCTTAAGTCAACTGATTTTTACTAATTAACAATTGTAAAACAAATGGTCTGAATAATTGTTTCTATTATTATTAGCCAGCCAGCCTATAAAGAAAATGTTCCACCTATCTTTTTTCTGACACGGGAAATCCCACGACGACCAAAGGGGTCCTGTCCGTTGACATCCGTTTTTCAACAGTCAATTGGAAGATGGTTCGAGGGGTGGGCCTTGTTGCAACTGGAGCCGGAGCGTTGAGGTTGACGGTTGTGGATCATCTATTCAGACATGCTTGGGATATGTCTGGGCACGCTTCCCACACAGAGAAGCGAGGAATTCATCGGGACCCAAACGTGTAGAGGCACAGGGCACATGGGAGATTAGATCTTCAAACAGCATGGCAGTAGAAAGTACAGGTCTCAAGCACAAGGACTATCATGGCAGTGCTATCGAGCAGCATATCAGTCCGTCAGGAAAACAGGATACCCATCTCTCTTTTGGCAAGAGGATCATCCACTCACTGAGAACCAAAGTCCGTCCTTTCCCTCTCTCCCTCTCTCTCTCTCTCTCTCTCTCTCTCTCTCTCTCTCTCTCTCTCTCTCTCTCCCGACAGGAATACACGTCTTGTCTCTCGAGATGGTATCAAGGCTCTCTCCTCTGTATCGCGTCATCAGTCACTGTATGACGTAATTAATTTCAAAGTCTCTCATTCAGGAATGTCACTCCAATTGGCTCTCTCCATCGATTCACCACCTCAAACTACGCTCAAGGCATGGCTGATTTTAATAACTACGTATTATTTGAGGCCTGGCTGGCTTACACACTCTAAACAATGGGCAAAGCATATTGGGGGGAAAGCATATCTGTCACAATCCTCCCTTCCTAAGAGAGAAAATGTTGTCTTACTCAAAATTACAAAATTTTCACACACAAAATGACATTGCCACTCTAAAAGAAGGTAACGTAAAAGTATTTACATCCATGAGGGCTTCTGTATTCTCAGGAAAAGCAAAGGAGGAATCAATATTATTTCCTGCTTTGAACTCTAGACTATCTAGATAGACAGCAATCACATTCTGTTTGCCAGGCACATGCTTCACAATTATTATCAATAAACACATCATCACCAGCAGGAACACTTTTCTGCCTCCATAAGAATACAGAAACTAAGAACTACTACGTCTCTCCATGAAGGGATGAACAACATACTAAATTCCGTGCTAGCTTAAAGAACCCTTAGATTTAACACGGCTGAAAGACCTCAAACAGATTGAATGAACATATGGACAGATAGAGCCATATGATCTATCACACTCCAAAACAACAATGCTTGGCACGACACACCCACAACAACAGGCACTCAAGCACCTCAGGCCTCCTTCTCGTGGCGACTCTTACAGGTCACATATAGGCCTACTCAGGTAACAAGCGTATCATGGAGAAAATGTGGGTCAGTCCCAACACCGCTCCACTGGAGATAAATCTCACGGTGCTAAGAAAACGAACTTGAAGCAACTCCACAACAAAACAGAAATACCGTTTGCACAAGTCAGTAGACCACTGAACAAAATAGACGACTAATATATCAAACTCTGCCATTCCCCAACCTGTGTTCACGACAACAACACCGTTAAAAACGATGTGTATAAACTATGACCACCAGAAATGCTGTGTGCTAACTGAGCAGTGAGGATATCTGTCCAATGTCAACCGCTCGTAGTGAAAACACTAGCATTCTCTCACTATTTCATCCATCTCTCGAAGTTCAGATCGCTTTTTCCTTTTTCTCCAGTCGTACAATCTCCTCTCTCGCTGTCTCGCCTCTCCTCGATTCTCTACAGCATATGTGATAGCTTCCATCACTTCCTCTCTCACATCACTCAGGAAAGAAAACACACTCATGTGCTTCTCCTTGAATCTCTTCCTGGCTCTCTGACTGATTTGTGTACAGTGCTCCTCCAGGGAAGACAACTCTACATTCTCTAGACTAGACTCACAGTGTTCTAGCAGTGGCACTGACAGACTACTACCAATGTGGCAAGCCACTAAAGTTTGACTGCCCTCTGAACCCTCGTCAGCACACACTGACCTCTTTCGACAAACTTTCTTCACATCAGCCAGCATACTTTCATTCTCACTTTCTCCTAGTGCAGTGATCTCACTTTCCCCTTTCTCGCTCATCTCCAACTTTGCTGTCACACATGCCACTCGCTCTCGCTGTTCGTTCTCGTGGAACTTCTTCAGCATGTTGATGTGGCACAGCCGACTTTTCTTTCGACTGTCAGGCGTGCTGAGGACATAAGTCACATCACCCCTCTTTTCCACACTTGTCTCCACACAAGACTCAGGCATTTTCCACAACATGACACACGACAGCTGATGACATTCATTCTGCATCCTTTTCCTGTCTCTGGCTCTGTCTCTGTCTCTGTCTCTGACTCTGTCTCTGTCTCTGTCTCTGTCTCTGTCTCTGACTCTGTCTCTGACTCTGACTCTGACTCTGTCTCTGTCTCTGACTATGTCTCTGTCTCTGACTCTGTCTCTGACTCTGTCTCTGACTCTGTCTCTGACTCTGTCTCTGACTCTGTCTCTGACTTTGTCTCTGTCTCTGACTATGACTCTGTCTTTGACTCTGACTCTGACTCTGTCTCTGTCTATGTCTCTGTCTCTGTCTCTGTCTCTGACTCTGTCTTTGTCTCTGACTCTGACTTTGACTCTGACTCTGACTCTGACTCTGTCTCTGTCTATGTCTCTGTCTCTGACTCTGTCTTTGTCTCTGTCTCTGACTCTGTCTATGCTGCTTTTTCCATCCAGCATATCACTCAGAAAGTTGTCTTCGAGACACATTTCAGGACAATCTACTTTGGCCCTGTCTCTACCCTGAGACCTTGTGACAGCGCAACATGGGAACAGATCTGAATCTTCCTCTACTCTCTCTAGGACTGGTTCTTTCTTCATCACTGGGGATACATTCACACTCCTTCCACCCACATCATTTCCGATCAGCACATCCACTCTCGGGATAGGGAGTTCATCACAGACCGCAACTGTGACCTCACCAGAGAACTCTCGTGTCTCTAACTCCACGGAGCTCATGGGAGCACTCCTGGCTTCCCCAAAGATCCCTGCCAAAACTACTTGGCTATTTGTGGAGATCTCCCTCATATCCCCTAGCAGACTTCGCTTCACTATGGTAATGGATGAGCCTGTATCCCTAAAAACCTTGACTGGTTTCTTGACAGAACCTACCGTCAACATGCCCTCTGACATGTATGGAAGAAAACTCTCGTCTAGAGTTTCAGTCTGTCTCGACCTTTCCTTGTTGCTATCACTCGCTGTCAGCTGACTCTCTCTATTTTCCTGTCTTGAGGCAGACAATGTGCTAATGATTCCACCTTCATTCACTAGCTTTTCCTCTTTCTGTCTCCTCACAAATGCGACCTTTTCTACTTTCTTGGCCTTGCAATCTCTTGCAAGATGACCGGGTTTCCCGCAATTGTAGCATTTGAAGCCTCTACCCTCTGCTTGTCTCCTGTCCCCCATTCTATCAGATCTCTTCTGATCTTCTATCTCTGATTGTCGGTTGTCCTTCTTTTCCCAAAACGTTTGCAATTTCTTCTTCCCCTCTTTCTCATCGCCATGTATGAGCTGAAAATTGTCCGCCAGACATGCAGCTTTGTCTACGTTCGTCACCTCCCTTTCAATCAAATAGGTCCTCAGTTTCTCACCCACTGAATTCTTGAATTGCTCCAGGATCAGCAATTCTTGCAACTCTTCCAAAGAATCTACCCCTTCACTTTCGCACCAGCGGGAGAATTCACGTTTCAGTTTGTACGCAAACTCCCTATACGTGTCATTCTGACCACGGCAAGCTTTCCTAAATCTCTGCCTATATGCCTCAGGAGTCAAAGAATACCTCTTGAGAATTTCTCTCTTCAACACCCGATAGTTTCTTGCTTCTTCGATCGGAAGGGTATGATAGACTTCTAGAGCTCTACCAGTGAGATGGGAGCCTAGCGCCAGCGCCCAACGGTCTGTTGGCCATCTCAACTCGCTTGCACACCTCTCAAAGGCCGGAAAGTACTGGTCTACTTCTTCCTCACAAAACTTGGGAGCATCTCTGTACTGCCTGAGATCTATTACCGTGTGATCGGCCAATGGGAAAGGGGGTAATTGAAGTTTCATTCTCTCTATCTCCATTGCCTCCCTCTCCATAGCCAGTCTTTCCTCTCTCTCCCTCCTTTCCAGATCCATTCTCATTCTCCTCTCTTCTATCTCTAAACGTCTCATTTCCTCATCCAGACCTCCATTCGACCCAGTTGGAGCTGATAGGACGAAGGCAGTTGCACTGGTACTAACCACCTCACTCGCCTCCTTCTCAGTCAAACATCTGACAACTCTCGCCAAGAGTTGGCCTTTATGCATTCCATCTTCTACTTCTAATCCTAACTCATTTGCAGCTGCAAGCAAACCAGATTTATCCATCTGGCATACATCTTCCACACTGAGTTCCATTTTAGAATTGTAAACGTAAAATTCTGTATGATGTAAGCTCAGGATTGTTTCACAGAAGTAACTGATTTGAACATGCAATATAGTGACTGAGGCAAATCAACTTCACATTTCATCTACCATTGCATTTGCATGAACTAGTTAATAGCACATGATCTTGGACGAAAGCCCCAAAACTGTTACAGAATAGGGTCACACAATGTAGCAGATCATGAGAGCAAAGGTTATCTGTCTAAAAATAGATCTTCGGACGAGCCGCCATATGTTACATACCCACCCAGTCCTCTTATTAATTGTGGACTCTTCTTGTTGTCTAGGGGTTATGATATGGGGGTACTGTAACAATAAACTATCTCAACTGCTACTAGAAAGTATGAAATGACACAATAGAGACAAATGGGAAAACTGTTTCTTAAGTCAACTGATTTTTACTAATTCACAATTGTAAAACAAATGGTCTGAATAATTGTTTCTATTATTATTAGCCAGCCAGCCTATAAAGAAAATGTTCCACCTATCTTTTTCTGACACGGGAAATCCCACGACGACCAAAGGGGTCCTGTCCGTTGACATCCGTTTTTCAACAGTCAATTGGAAGATGGTTCGAGGGGTGGGCCTTGTTGCAACTGGAGCCGGAGCGTTGAGGTTGACGGTTGTGGATCATCTATTCAGACATGCTTGGGATATGTCTGGGCACGCTTCCCACACAGAGAAGCGAGGAATTCATCGGGACCCAAACGTGTAGAGGCACAGGGCACATGGGAGATTAGATCTTCAAACAGCATGGCAGTAGAAAGTACAGGTCTCAAGCACAAGGACTATCATGGCAGTGCTATCGAGCAGCATATCAGTCCGTCAGGAAAACAGGATACCCATCCCTCTGTTGGCAAGAGGATCATCCACTCACTGAGAACCAAAGTCCGTCCTTTCCCTCTCTCCTCTCTCTCTCTCTCTCTCTCTCTCTCTCTCTCCCGACAGGAATACACGTCTTGTCTCTCGAGATGGTATCAAGGCTCTCTCCTCTGTATCGCGTCATCAGTCACTGTATGACGTAATTAATTTCAAAGTCTCTCATTCAGGAATGTCACTCCAATTGGCTCTCTCCATCGATTCACCACCTCAAACTACGCTCAAGGCATGGCTGATTTTAATAACTACGTATTATTTGAGGCCTGGCTGGCTTACACACTCTAAACAATGGGCAAAGCATATTGGGGGAAAAGCATATCTGTCACAGAGGCCTTAAAACAATTCTCAGAAACTTTACTATCATGGATAGACTGTATGAGAAAATATATTAAAAGTAGGTGGCCCCGAAAATCATGCATGCCCCAAATGGTACGATGTAGAGTCCCGTGCGGCAAAACTCCAGGCTAGAAAAGCTCTAACTGCTTTCAGAAAATCTAAAAGCCAGGTAGACAAAAAAAACATATTCTCTGCATAGAAATGCATACAAGTCCATGATACGGGAAAAAGGAAATACTTATCCAAAATTTACAAGCGCCTCCTTGATGGCAAATGTAAAAAACTCTCGATCGTTCTGGTCTTTGATCAGGTGCACGGCCATTGTATAAATCTGGAGACAAGTTAGACCCCCAAAACTATAGAGGTATTTCTTTGTTAGAGCATTGTCAGTAAAGTTTTTACCTCGATCCTGATAAAACGTCTACAAGAATGGGCTGAGGAGAGAAACAAGATGTGTCCCAAACAAGCCGGTTTTAGATCTGAGCACGCCACGATTGATCATATATTCACTCTTCATGCCATAGCGACAAAACATTTGTATGGTGTCGGTCGTGGAAAGTTCTATGTTGCATTTGTGGACTATACCAAGGCATTTGACTCTGTTGATAGATCATGCTTGTGGAATGTCTTGCAAAATATCGGACTATCTTCTAAAATGATTAAAATGCTCAGAGCAATACATGCTCAAGTTAAAGCATGTGTGAGATGGAACTCCACCATCTCGGATTTCTTCGACTGTCCGGTTGGAGCAAGGCAGGGAGCATTGGAGAGTCCGACAATTTTCTCTCTCCTAATCACAGCTATTGCTGACCAAGTCCGTGCGAGAGGAAGGCATGATGTGCAGCTTTTGCCAGGAATGCGAGTTGTTCTTCCTTATCGTTGCTGATGATATTGCTTTATTGTCAACAACACCCGTAGGCTTACAACGCCAAATTGATAACTTGGCTCAAATATCTGGAAAGTTTGATTTGCGCATTAATTTAAGGAAAACAACAATAATGGTGTTTCGTTGGGGTGGCTGTCTTGGACGAGGGGAGAAATGGTTTCTTGGCAACAATGAGATCGAGACAGTCAATAAGTACAAGTACCTTAGCTATGTTTTTACTACTAAACTATCGAACACGGTGGCTCTGAAGATCAAGGTACAAATTCCAAACAAAAGATAGCTCAACTGCTAAAAGGCATGTGGAGGCTTCATAGTATGAATATGTCTATATATACTTTCGTATGTTTGATGCGCAGGTGCTACCTGCACTACTATATACCGCAGAGGTATGGGCTCTTTGCATGTAAGAGTTCTTAAATTTTGACAGTAGAACACCCAATTGTATGGTATATGGAGAGCGAGGAAGATACCCTCTTTATTAATTCTGCTATCAAAGCTATCAACTATTGGTTAATGCTCATCAAATTACCAGAAAATAGACTCCCAAAACGGGCTTACTGCATGCCTGCAAATTTGGGTTCTCCTAAACTTAAGTGGGCAAAAATGATTGAAAGTCGACTTTGCGAATTAGGGTTTGGTTATGTATGGGCCAACAAAGGGGTCGTAAACGAACAAAGTTTTGAACATAGCCTCAAGCAACAATTACGAGATTGTTACCAACAAGAATGGCACCGTAAACTGGAGAGGGAAAGACTCCGAATGTACAGAAAATTAAAACAAATGTTTGAACCAGAAAAATATGTAGACTACATCGACATCAATAAATTTAGAGATTATTTTATCCGATTCAGATGCAATATAAATGAGCTTTCTGTAAACAGAAGATACGCAATAACGTAGAGAGACGAAATGTGCTGTCCATTTTGCCACAATGCCCATGAAAACTAGGACACTTTCTTGCTGTACTGTCGTAAATTTGATGACTTAAGGACAAAATACCTAGAAGAACCTTTACAGAAAAAGAGAATAGGCTACCTGTATCTAATCGATGGCACATGAAATGAAAAAAAAAAACGGCAAGTGGCAATGTACATTCATTGTGCTTTGCAGAGATGAAGCCAGTTATTAGCAACTCCTCCATAGGAAGTATTTCGCAGAACGGGTACATTTAGTCCCATCTATAACACATTGTATTGTACACAAATGTTGGATGAGCCCTTGTTATGGGCCGCTGGCCTGAAACAATGAACTCTGAAGTCTGAAGTCTCTCTCTCTTTTTCTCTCTATCTGCTTTTCAGTCTCTCTTTCTCTCTCTCTCTCTCTCTCTCTCTCTCTCTCTCTCTCTGTATGCCTGTCTGTCGTCTGTGTATGAGAGACAGACAGACAGACAGACAGACAGACAGACAGACAGACAGACAGACAGACAGACAGACAGATGGACAGACAGACGGACAGACAGACGGAGTGAGACAGACAGACAGACGGAGTGAGACAGACAGACAGAGTGAGACAGACAGACAGAGAGGTAGAGACATAGAGGAACACACAGAGAGAGAGAGAGAGACAGAGAGAGAGAGAGAGAGAGAGAGAGAGAGAGAGAGAGAGAGAGAGAGAGAGAGAAAGACAGACCGAGAGAGAGTGACAGAGACAGAGACACAGAGAGTGACAAAGAGATACAGAGAGTAGAAGTAGTAGTAGTAGTAGTAGTAGTAGTAGTAGTAGTAGTAGTAGTAGTAGTAGTAGCTACTACATAAACAACATAACCTTCAACGTCAGAATGCGTGGAAGCCAGACGTGGTTGCTTCCCTTGGCTTGAGGTCTGCGATACTTCTGGCCATCGTAATGTCTGCAAACGACATCCGCTGTTTGGTGGCGCGCATCGGCACAAATTCGTGCTGTACTTTTTTCTCGTGCTACTTCTAGAATATTCAAAATTGATTGTGTAGTACGTAAGTGCGTGTTTGCATGTGTGTACGGGCCTATTCGTGTGCAAGAGTGCGTGCATCCGTTTTTAAGGGTGTGCATGTGAGAGGGAAGGGGGGCAGTTGAGGGGGTAGTTGGAGGACGGGTGGGGGGGGGATTAAGTGGATGCATGTGCGTGCACGTCTCTTTCCATCTATGTGTGTGTGTGTGTGTGTGTGTGTGTGTGTATGAAAACGTGTGTGCGTGCGTACGTGCGTCCGTCCGTCCGACCGTCCGTCTGTCCATCTGTGTGTGTGTGTGTGTGTGTGTGTGTGTGTGTATGTATGTCTGTCTGTCCGGCCATCTGTGTGTGTGTGTGTGTGTCTATCTGTCTGTCTATCTGTCTGTCTGTCTGTGTGTTTGTCTGTCTGTCTGTCTGTCTGTCTGTCTGTCTGTCTGTCGGTCGGTCGGTCGGTCGGTCGGTCGGTCGGTCCGTCCGTCCGTCCGTAAGTCCGTCCGTAAGTCCGTCCGTAAGTCCGTCCGTCTCTCTCTCTCTCTCTCTCTCTCTCTCTCTCTCTCTCTCTCTCTCTCTCTCTCTCTCTCTCTCTCTCTCTCTCTCTCTCTCTCTCTCTCTCTCTCTCTCTGATGTGTCACACGACGTCCTTTGCGCTGCTTCCAAGGCAGTGGAGTTCATTCTAGACGAACCTTGATGGTTCTAAGAAGCCTCTTAAAAGTATGTAAAACGGGGTGACGTGAGAGAGAGTACGACAGATTAGGTGAGAGCTCGAAAAAATCACAGGTGAGTGCGAAGTCCTCCTCTATAAGGAGTGATCAGTTCTGTGCAGAATATAGTTCTGAGAGTGAAGGCGTGGGCAACATAGCTGACGCAGATAAGTGACGGCGACAAAAGACACGTGTAAGAGCGCAATAAACAGCCATTTGTCCCCCGAGATCCAGTCTCGAGAGTGGAGCTATTATGGTATTGCTGATAACTAATTGTATCACTGTGTATTGACCAGTGCGTGGATAAAGTTCTTTTCGAAAACGGCCACCAGATTTCTTGGACTTATACTTCCCGGCACAAGCTGGGAGATGCACTGTATGGACAGGACTTCGCTAAAGAGACAAGTCGCGACAATGGCAAATATGCCGGGAAAACTAGACTTCACTTGAGCTTCCTCTGACCAACTTTTGTGATTTTTGTGATCAACGGTTTTGCAAAACCTACATATATTGGCTGGCTATTAGACTTCATTCATTTATTCACTCGTTCGTTCTTTCGCTCATGTGTTCGTTTGTTTATTCATGAATTATCTCTATCTCTCACTCTGTATTTCTCTCTGAATCCCTCTCTGTATCTCTCTATCTCTGTATCTCTCTATCTCTGTCTCTCTCTACCTCTGTCTCTCTCTACCTCTGTCTCTCTCTCTGTCTCTCTCTCTCTCTCTCTCTCTCTCTCTCTCTCTCTCTCTTCCGTCCGCTCTTCCCTACCGATTTCTAGCTGTTGTAAGTAATCGCTCACGTAGATACGGAAGACTATGAGGCTGAGTGCCTTCATTCACGAGGCCGTGCTGTACGCCGTGCTGTACGCCGTGCTGTGCGCCATGCTGTGCTGTACGCCGTGCTGTACGCTGTGCTGTACGCCGTGCTGTACGCCGTGCTGTACGCCGTGCTGTACGCCGTGCTGTACGCTGTGCTGTACGCTGTGCTGTACGCCGTGCTGTGCTGTACGCCATGCTGTGCTGTACGCTGTGCTGTACGCTGTGCTGTACGCCGTGCTGTACGCCGTGCTGTACGCCGTGCTGTGCTGTACGCCGTGCTGTGCTGTACGCCGTGCGTGCTGTACGCCGTGCTGTACGCCGTGCTGTACGCCGTGCTGTACGCCGTGCTGTGCTGTACGCTGTGCTGTGCTGTACGCCGTGCTGTGCTGTACGTGTTGCTGTACGCCGTGCTGTGCTGTACGCCGTGCTGTGCTGTACGCCGTGCTGTACGCCGTGCTGTGCTGTACGCCGTGCTGTACGCTGTGCTGTGCTGTACGCCGTGCTGTGCTGTACGTGTTGCTGTACGCCGTGCTGTGCTGTACGCCGTGCTGTACGCCGTGCTGTGCTGTACGCCGTGCTGTACGCCGTGCTGTACGCCGTGCTGTGCTGTACGCCGTGCTGTGCTGTACGCCGTGCTGTACGCCGTGCTGTGCTGTACGCCGTGCTGTACGCCATGCTGTACGCTGTGCTGTACGCTGTGCCGTGCTGTACGCTGTGCTGTGCTGTACGCCGTGCTGTGCTGTACGTGTTGCTGTACGCCGTGCTGTACGCCGTGCTGTACGCCGTGCTGTACGCCGTGCTGTGCTGTACGCCGTGCTGTGCTGTACGCCGTGCTGTACGCCGTGCTGTACGCCGTGCTGTGCTGTACGCCGTGCTGTGCTGTACGCCGTGCTGTACGCCGTGCTGTACGCTGTGCTGTACGCTGTGCCGTGCTGTACGCTGTGCTGTGCTGTACGCCGTGCTGTGCTGTACGCCGTGCTGTACGCCGTGCTGTACGCCGTGCTGTGCTGTACGCCGTGCTGTGCTGTACGCCGTGCTGTACGCCGTGCTGTGCTGTACGCCGTGCCGTGCTGTACGCCGTGCTGTACGCCGTGCTGTACGCTGTGCTGTACGCCGTGCTGTACGCCGTGCTGTACGCCGTGCTGTACGCCGTGCTGTACGCCGTGCTGTGCTGTACGCCGTGCTGTGCTGTACGCCGTGCTGTACGCCGTGCTGTACGCCGTGCTGTACGCCGTGCTGTGCTGTACGCCATGCTGTACGCCGTGCTGTACGCCGTGCTGTGCTGTACGCCATGCTGTACGCCGTGCTGTACGCCATGCTGTACGCCGTGCTGTACGCCGTGCTGTACGCTGTGCTGTACGCCATGCTGTACGCTGTGCTGTACGCCGTGCTGTACGCCGTGCTGTGCTGTACGCCGTGCTGTACGCTGTGCTGTACGCCATGCTGTACGCCGTGCTGTACGCCGTGCTGTACGCCGTGCTGTGCTGTACGCCGTGCTGAACGCCGTGCTGTACGCCGTGCTGTGCTGTACGACGTGCTATACACCGTGCTGTACGCCGTGCTGTACGCCGTGCTGTACGCCGTGCTGTGCTGTACGCCGTGCTGTACGCCGTGCTGTGCTGTACGCCGTGCTGTACGCCGTGCTGTGCTGTACGCCGTGCTGTACGCCGTGCTGTACGCCGTGCTGTGCTGTACGCCGTGCTGTACGCCGTGCTGTGCTGTACGCCGTGCTGTACGCCGTGCTGTGCTGTACACCGTGCTGTATGCCGTGCTGTACGCCGTGCTGTACGCCGTGCTGTGCTGTACGCCGTGCTGTACGCCGTGCTGTGCTGTACGCCGTGCTGTACGCCGTGCTGTGCTGTACGCCGTGCTGTACGCCGTGCTGTGCTGTACGCCGTGATGTGCTGTACGCCGTGCTGTACGCCGTGCTGTGCTGTACGCCGTGCTGTACGCCGTGCTGTACGCCGTGCTGTACGCCGTGCTGTGCTGTACGCCGTGCTGTACGCCGTGCTGTACGCCGTGCTGTACGCCGTGCTGTGCTGTACGCCGTGCTGTACGCCGTGCTGTACGCTGTACGCCGTGCTGTACGCCGTGCTGTACGCCGTGCTGTACGCCGTGCTGTGCTGTACGCCGTGCTGTACGCCGTGCTGTACGCCGTGCTGTACGCCGTGCTGTACGCCGTGCTGTACGCCGTGCTGTACGCCGTGCTGTGCTGTACGCCGTGCTGTGCTGTACGCCGTGCTGTACGCCGTGCTGTACGCTGTACGCCGTGCTGTACGCTGTACGCCGTGCTGTACGCCGTGCTGTACGCCGTGCTGTGCTGTACGCCGTGCTGTATGCCGTGGATCGCTGGGGAGAAAAGCCGCGGGCCCGACTGACAGTGATGAAGAGGCAGTAGGCAAACAAACCAAGGCTGTCATGGCGGAAAGGCTTTCCGTGTCGTATGACGTCTGTCACTGGAAAGGGGGACGGTTACGAAAAATGGTGAGACGGGAAGGGGGAAAGGGGGAAACGATTGGCTGAATTGTGTGAGTTCTTGTTTTACTCCTAGCACTGCCAAACCCTGACACGGACAATGACGCCAGGTTTGATATCCTGCGCTTCCCTGCCTTGTTTTCATGACGCCACAAAGGTGCCTGGGTAGGTTACCAGTATATCATCAGGTTTGTGTGTGTGTGTGTGTGTGTGTGTGTGTGTGTGTGTGTGTGTGTGTGTGTGTGCTCATGAGTTCGTGGGTGCATGCATGTGTGCGTGTGTGTTTGCGCGTGTGTATGTGTTTGAGCAAGGAGGGGCGGGGGGTAGGGTGGGGGGGAGGGGAAAGGAGGGGTGGTTCGGATTAGGTCAGAAGAAAAGAGCATACATGACTACGAAAAACAAATGTAAGGCTTCGGTGGAGAACGTGGCATATGGAGAATGAATAACACATGGGAAACCGTAAACACAAGCATACTTCTTGTTATGGGGACTTCAATAAACTTAGATAAAAACGGTCCCGGGTAAATACAAGATTTTTATTCAATCAATATAAATCATAACTTCTCATAATCAGAGGTGGAAAATAAAAGAAAATTAAATAAAAGTGGAATCACTGATAAAAGTGTTAATAGAGAATTATAAACACAAGTAAAATTACGTCAACCTGCTCACATAAAACTAATAAAAAGTAGGTCAGCCCTTGACATAAAAAAACTACTTCGACCAACCTTCCATCTCTCTCTCTCTGTCTCTCTCCGTCTGTTCTCTCCCTCACACGCCTGTCTAGCCGACCGTCCGTTTCTCTCTTCTGTGCTTCTCTCTTCTGTTCGTCTGCTTCTCTCTTCTCTTCGTCTGCTTCTCTCTTTTCTTCGTCTGCTTCTCTCCTCTGTTCGTCTGCTTCTCTCTTCTGTTCGTCTGCTTCTCTCTTCTGTTCGTCTGCTTCTCTCTCTCTCTCTCTCTCTCTCTCTCTCTCTCTCTCTCTCTCTCTCTCTCTCCGCTCTGTTCTCTGCTGTGTGGGGACGATTTCTATTCTGTCTTCTTGCGCTCTCTTATATCTCTATCTTCTCACAACCAACTCACGATCATTTCTACTCACCACAACTCGTACCTCAGAGCGAACACCGCTCATCACCCTGGGGCAGAACTCAACTCCCACTCACCCCCCACTTCAATCTCTATACAGTCTTTGGACTACTAACCCCACCAAAACGCACCAGCAAAAATCAAGTCTCTCTCAGGTGAGATACTTCGGAAAACCTATTTCCCCATTACACTTCTCTACGATTTTCAACAGTTTACAGAAGTCACTGATGAACATGCGACTCGCGGCAGATTGGATTTTATCTTAAAAACAACGTGGACAACACGAACTGACTGATGGTCTTCCTGATATGTGACAAATAGCCTATAACATCTCGTAGACGCCGAAAAACAACAACAAAAAACAACCACAAACACTTTCAGTGATATCCAGGGTATAAAAATATCACCACTGTTACAGATTGCATACTTACATTACGTCTACAATGTGCCTTTTACCTCTCTTTTTTTTTACATACAAGTGCTTGGTTCGAAGAACATTCGGAGAGCCTGTTTTTTCTAATGACTTATTAATGCAGACAATGACATTCCTCACGGTTTACAACAAGTCTGAAGACGAACAAGTGTATGACCTCATGAATACTGTATGCGTTTGAGGCATCGCAAAGGTATGAGACGAGATTGTAACAGCACTCTGTCTAAACGGTCGGTTAATCATCCGCACGTCGTTGAAAGCATTTCTTTTCACCCACATCATGATGATTTATAATGCTGTTTGATGGATGGTAAAAATCACCTAGCAAAGTCCGGCTCCCATGTCTATCACTTCATGGGGCAGTCTACGAGATGTTTGCTTTATTCTATGGCCGGGGAAGAGTTCACTAGGGGTTATATGGTAATTATCAGCTGCCGCCATGATGGTAGGTTAGAAAACTTCCGGTGCTATATGTCGAGGTATGTTTCGGGTCTGTGTTGAGGAGTGATTATCGCTAGATCGTGGCAAAAGGATTGCATTAAAGCACACAAAAAGTTTAATTAGATCAAATTCTAATCGAAAATACTCATAATAGACTATTATAACGTATAGTTTCTGCACAAAGCCCACAGAAGATATGTAAACAAACCACACCGTACGTACCGCGCAGACGAACACGATCGAACCATAGCCACTACGCCAGCAGACGATCGAACTAGTGTGTTATAATGTTTCATGTAAAGCTCGAATGAGTGGCAGCAGATACCTGTTTAGTTCTGGCTTGAATTGACAATTTTGTTTCCCTGATCTGGCGAAGACCGAAAATTCAGGATCATCGAGTCGATGGATCAACTTACCCGCAGGCCGCACTCAGCGTAACCATTGGGTCGATGATGACAAGAAAATGGCATTAAATCACAAAACAAAGGTTCATGACAACTAAAATCACCGATTATATTAATAGCTGACCATTTTTACACTTACAGCTAGTGCTGATTCGTTTTTCTTTTTTATTGTGACCTTTCTAAGGTACCGGTACTCGTTAGTTTGGATTTGCGAAGGATTCCATTGTAAACAAACTATGCCAAACTTGCCAACAACATGAAACTCGTTTTCGTTCCTCAAGCAAGCTGAATACGACGTTTATCAGATGTAAAAATAATTGCAGTCACTTATCTGATATGAAATGATCCGAGCAGACTCTAAATTTTCGAGTGTTTGTCTCGAAGGTCAGATCTCTTCTGTAGATCTTCTTTATCCATTCTCTTCGTCTGGCTTCGGTAACCCTTCGCATAATCGGACCTTGATTGCTTTTAACTGATGGTATACGGTAGTAGGAGCGTTTGACTCCTCTTTCTTTGTCTTTTTGTTGATTGTTGAAGCAATCTTTAATGCAGCAAGAAGTCGGCATGGTTGCACGTCTCCGTAGCACAGCTTAGCAGACAGCGCTTTCTACCTACCATCATGGCTGAAAGCACGAGGCTTCTCCGGAAGTGACGACAACGCGTCCCCGGCCATTGGATTTGTTATGTTCAATTTCAAAATGTATTCTTATTGAGATGCATCCTACGGACAAAGATTGAACGATACCTCTCACTACTCTTGTCCTAAATACAACTGATCAATCCATAACGAAGAATTCGATTCAACACTATCAAGTTTTCAATCTGAGAACACCCACGGCCGGAATCGCTCGATGCCACTTTCAGCAGCAGAAATTCCTATCATTCGCAAGCTCGGTACATCAAGCAGGCAAAAATGCTACTGGGCAGACTCGGAGCTACACTAGATGTCTGTGCAGGTTTCACAGATCAATCATCTTCTTCAGCCCGTCTTTCATCCCGACCGCCAGAGAAATCTTAGAGTCCAGTCCAAGTATTGACAGATACTGGTTAGTGATTAATCCCAGGATCCCTCGTTAAGAGGCATCTCAATACTGAAGTCTTGATTAGAAAATTTGGGCAAGAACATTTTTTTTTCACTTCGTGCTAACTGCAGAGTCTGAAAGGTGAGAATGCAGATTTTGAAAGTCTTTGGAATCAGGCAGTTTGCATCTAATTGGCGAATGCATCGATAGGTTTGTCAATATGTATATGTTAATATAATGTCGTGGTGTGATGATTTGATTTCTGATATTGAAATACATGTGTTTGAGAAAGTTTTCGTCCAAATTAACACAACATTGATAGCAACTGACACAAAATCAATTTTTTCAAAAAGGAGACTGTCGCAAACTTGTATGTATATGAATGTGTGTACATTTCTAGGACGCTGGTCTCCACCCCGCCGAGATGCTCAAAGCGTATCACATTATGAAGAAAATGAGTGTTTTCAGCTGCTTATTGAAAGATCTGAACAAGTGACGCGGCCGATCATCCAATCAGATACTTCCTACTAAAATGCTTTGGCATGTGCCTGGATTTGAACGTCCTACCCAGATTTCTCCTCGCCGCAGCACCAAGAAACCCCCAACCTTTGGTCCGACTCTGAGGAGACGATTGCTTTCAGTGACACGAGAATCAACACAACCTTGAGAGAGCCAACTCCCGAAATCAAATTGCACCTAATGGCGTTTCTGTGTAAACGGATTTGTTCTCCACGAGTCTTTGCCTTCCGTCCAGTCGAAGTAAGAAGGAGAGGCAGCGTGAAAAGGTACGTCGTCCAACGTGTCATCTGTATTTGCCGCTAAATGAATTTGCCCGCGATCATCACAATCCTCCTGAGACGCGAGCAAATAGAGTCTTGCTTCTCGCCGGGGCAACAGCGCTTGCCTTTGTTTTGTAATTGGCTCTGACGTTCTCAGGCCCAATCAAAAGTTCCTGGAAATCAGTGGCCAGTTCGTCCGCTTTGCAGCTTCTCAAGTGTCTGTTGTCGCCTTTTGTTATATTCTTTTGTGTGTCAGCTCAGACTTTGGAGCGTGAACTTTAAAAGAGCAAGGGAATCAGAGCTCACACATTTCTGACACCAATTTACGTCTTAAATCTGAACAACGGACTGCTTTGAATGAAACAAGAGTTTCGACGCCTAACTCAATACTGACAGAATGTTTTTAGTTCAGTATCGTTCAGCCAT
>JAWQFJ010000796.1:134061-151561 GCA_034096865.1 Theodoxus fluviatilis | reverse complement strand
GGGGCGTGGCATTTTTGGAAAAAGCCGTTGTGTACAGTGCGTACAGCGACAGTGGCCCCGTCGTACTTCTGAGCTCAATGAAACTATTAATGTCGCGTCTCTAACGGCAGATACTTTTAAATAATCGGAATGACGACGACAGACAGACAACGCGTCCTCGAAGATTTCACCCCACCTTTGGTTAAAGCTAGTTTATAAAAAGGTAACAAGTTCCGGCAAGACACTCGAGAGAGAGAAAAGTTCTTGAGAGTAACTGAAGTTGAACAATGGATAATGCAGGGGCCGACGGCTGTACTACTCAGACTGCTGTCTAGGACCAGTGCAGAGCCAGGGTTTTCTGTCGCCTGATCCCTTCATAAATAAACCTGGACCACTGTGAGCCCTGGAGTAATGCTCGTAGCTGGGAACACGTGTCCCTATAAATAAATACGGGTTGAATGAAAAGGGAGTCTGGCCTTACCTGGATGGAAACTCCCATTGGCTATAATTCGATTCAACAAGGCTCTACGAGTATTCTGCGTGGCTATAGGACATTCTCATTTCTTAAACGAAAATTCAGCCCGAGTTTCGTCCCTTTACTTCAACCAGTTCCGGTAGACGGGTAAAAATAGAAGCTATGTGATGATCGCTAGATCGTGGCAAAAGGATGTCATTAAAGCATGCAAAAAGATTAATTAGATTAAAAACAAATCGAAAATAGTCATATTAGACTGTTTTAACGTATACTTTCTGCACAAAACCCACAGAAGATAAGTAAACAAACCTCACCGTACGTACCTAGCTGGCTAGAAGACGAACGCGATCGAACCGTTGTCACTACGCCAGCAGACGATCGAGCTAGTGTGATATAATGTTTCATGTAAAGCTCGAATGAGTAGCAGCAGATAACTGTTTAGTTCTGACTTGAATTGACAATTTCGTTTCCCTGGTCTGGCGAGGACCGAAAATTCACTACCATCGAGTCGATGAGTGATCAACTTGCCAGCACAAGGCGTAATGTATAACTTGTAAGATCGGGTCGATGATGACAAGAAAATGGCATTAAAACACACAAAAAGTTTCATTACAACTAAAATCACCGATTATATTAATAACTGACCATTTTTACACTTACAGCTAGTACTCAAACCTTACAACGCAAACAAAACACACCTGCCGGGAGTGTCCTGGTCTAGCATCAAAACTCATTGCACGAGTGATCGTTTCACTATCTGATCCGACATGGATAGGCCATGAAACCAACATGTAAATCAGAGTTAGTTGATACATTTTTCTTCCTAAGGTGTCCGTGAGAAAGAAAACCACATATTAAACTTTTTCATGTAAGAAATAAATGAAAATCAACATCGCTGTTTCCAGACATCGATTGACCGAGTGCGACTGCAGTTGCCGAATCAAACGTAAGCGCCGCTCCCAAGCTCGTTTAAGTTGCTTGTGATCGTTTCGCTATCTGATCCGACAATAATTACTAAACATTGATATCAAAAGCACTATTCAAAATATACGGTTAATATCATCTCCACAAGCTGAACTACGTAGGTATGTCACTTTGATTTTTTGATTTTTTTTTGGGGGGGTGGGGGTGGAGGATTCATATACACCATTAAAAAGCACTAAAAAGTAGAAACATTGTAGAAAAAACCATTTTAAAATCGGTTAATATTTTTTAAATGACATTTATGTAAAGGATTAACATATTTGTAAAGAAAAGTGTTCCCAAATTTCTCTGTTTTGTATTACAAATGGCCAGAACTCCGATGTTTTTTGCTCAATTATCTCACAACTTGGTGGGTGGGCTTCTTACATCATGCAGATGATCTAACCAAGTATTGACAGATGGAAGAATACTAGGCCTGGAAACAAACAACAAAACAAACCACAACATACACAATGTAGCAGACAGCAAAGACCTAATCTGCCAATCAAAATACTGCGATTTGGTCACGTGACAAGAACCTCTGTGTACCTGGATGTTTTGTATTACAAATGGCCAGAACTCCGTTGTTTTTTGCTCAATTATCTCACAACTTGGCAGGTGGGCTTCTTATATCATGCAGATGATCTAACCAAGTGTTGACAGACGGAAAAATACTGGGCCTAGAAACAAACAACAAAACAAACCACAACATACAAGATGTAGCAGACAATCAAAATACTGCGATTTGGTCACGTGACAAGAACCTCTGTGTACCTGTTGATCACCAAAACAGTTTTCTCACTAAAAAAAGGCTGTAAATGCCCAGAAACAATCACAAAGATGTCCATTTAACCACATCCACGTGTTTATTTTTTGAAAACAACAGTCAAAATGCTCATAAATTCAGTCTTGTCATCACCCGAAAACCGGTCAAAATGAGAAATGGCCGTCACACGATCATCCGCATAACGTAAATTTCTACTGATCTAAACAACTCAGACCGATGAAACTTGGCAAAAATTATCTTGAAATGGTAATCTATCGACGTTTATTACTTTGGACGTCCTTTGTAACTGTTGTAAGAAATGTTATCATACCTTTTGAAGAGCTGATTTTGCCGCTATTCTTTTTCTTTTCCCTTCCGGAAGAGAGCGCTACGAATAAAAAACATCGCTTCATCTTATCGTATACTTTGTTGTCACCAAATTTGGTTGACAACCAAGCTATAGATAACTCACTAGAAGCCTTATTAGTTGACACGATTTGGCAAGCCCGCCCAAAACAGGAGCACACTTTACCCGCTTCTGCGCAGACGTCAAAATGGCCTCACTGACATAGATACAAGATACAAGATACAAGATATTTTATTGTCCTCATTGTACAAGGAAATTCGTTTTGTCGGTGGCAAAAACATAATACATACATACAAAAACAGAAACGTACAAGAAGTTCAACATTAATTAACTCAATCACATCGCTCAAGTTATGGAGTCAAAACAGAAAGACACAATAAGATAGGACACATTTAGCGCTACATCATAGACAATTCAATTTCATAGAGAAACATTTTACACCGCAACAAGTAATCACAGAAGGAACAAAAGACACAAGCATGCACATCAAACAATTCGTCACGCAATCACACATACCTGATCTTCAACCATAACACATGTACAAGCCCCCCCCCCCCCCCCCCCCCCCCCCCCAATCATGTTCTTCATCCTGCATCACAACACAATCACAGGAAAGACCAACAAGAGACAGGCATGCACATCAACAACCACACTCACACAGCGCACATACACGATCATCAACGCATAACGCATGCACTCCCCCCCCCCCCCCCCCCCCCCCCCCACCCACACACACACTCTCACATGTTAATCCTTGTTGTCACATAGTTCACACCATTCATAGTTTTTTCTGTCACATTTCACAGCACTACAAGTCCTCATAGTCCCAGTTCATTTTACTAAACTACGTGAATATAATCCTGCCAAGATGGATGCCCACTGCCAACACCGATCAGCGTTATAAGGTTTGAGTACTAGCTGTAAGTGTAAAAATGGTCAGTTATTAATATAATCGGTGATTTTAGTTGTAATGAAACTTTTTGTGTGTTTTAATGCCATTTTCTTGTCATCATCGACCCGATCTTACAAGTTATACATTACGCCGAGTGCGGGCAAGTTGATCACTCATCGACTCGATGATAGTGAATTTTCGGTCCTCGCCAGACCAGGGAAACGAAATTGTCAATTCAAGCCAGAACTAAACAGTTTTTTGCTGCTACTCATTCGAGCTTTACATGACACAGTACTGTATTCCACCCCCACATACATGTACTTTGAGCGATCTAGTATTCAGTGCAGACGCTTCGAGAATGCAACCGGAACGGCATGGTTCTACCTAACGCGTTGTTTTTCGACAGAGAGCGCCGAGGATAACTCCTGCAGGGTACGTTAATGAGAATACGGCGGCTTACAAGGGATCGGGCGCACTGATGGCGGTAGTGGTAATTGTGGTGGTCTGGCCAGTATGCGATGGGTGCATTACGACCGAACTCGTTGTCGTTGTCGTCGTCGCTATTGTCGTTGTCGTCCTATTTTTGTTACCTACGCCATCACATGTCGTCGTCGTCGTTGCTGCCTGTATTTGTATGTCTCTGTGGTCATCGTCGTTATCTTTGTTGTTGTTATTGTTGTCAATTTAAAAATAAGCGCCTATAAGAATACTTGCCCTTCTGGTCCATCGAGTTGAAAAGTTATATTGTCGACTCTTCGCTATCGGACTTGATATGTTTTGTCTTTTAGGAAAATTGTGCTTTGTAACCCAACTCTATATATTTCATTTACTTGATACACATTTCTCAACGGATTTTTCTTCTCTCGATAAAACACATTATAAACTTGGTTTGATTCCATCAAGTCGCATCCCTGATCTCTTTCTCATTTGAAAGTATAATTTCTTAATCACCTGCTGTCACAGCATGAATACGTACACACTTACTTGTCTGCGACCAAACTCCCTGAAAGTAGTGTTGAAATGTATTATCTGAATTAATACTTGCCGCCAAACCATTGTAAGTCATACTCCAATACTACGTGTAGTGCACACGTTCTCAGCATGGTTTGATGCAATGAAATATCACAAACATCCTCGTCTTTGGGTCGAAATTGCAGCGTCTATTCACGCATGAGCTCTCGCAAATGAATACGCATGCCCGGAAACACATCCATATATCCGGTCCAACACAACAAGTACAATCATGTATCCATGCAAAAGGTTTGCATCCGCGTGCGGATGCTGCACTTCTTCGTGTGTAATGCAGAGATAATTCAAGCAAGCCAAAAAAGGTCACAATGATCAAAGTCCTCCAAATGCAAATCAAAAGACTTCCCCTGGTCGCGTGAAGCATTTTATCTTTGCCATTGTTATGCACATAATTTACTCCGACGTGAATAATATAGCCACAACCGTGTGATAATCTTTTTTCTCCTCTTCTTTAGACGTGCATTTGCCCCACCACCACCACCCTCCCCACCCCCTCCACCCACCCCTTCCCCCTCATTTCCCTCTTAATTGTCCATTTTATGCCGCCATTCAAAACGCCATGGTGATGAGGGTATCGCAATAATCGGACCTTTCCAGCTCCTAAAGCTGTTTTTCCCAAATTGCAATGTTTTCCTTCTTATCAAATATTTTGACATTTGTGAGGATCTAGTCCTTACTCTTACACAGTAAACTTAGTTTAGGTGTTCTGCAGCAGTGAATATAAATACAGTGAGAAACAATAACTCACACTTCACAATTGCCTTGATACCAGCCACACTTCTAATGGTAAAAATGAATTGATTACAACTAACCTTTCTTGGAATTCTTGAGCAAGAACCTCCATTTCAGCAATGCTGGTGGGCCACTTGATGAGCTCCCCTTGTCTCTGTGTCAGAATGCCACACACAGTGACCACAATCCGCTTCACGGAGCCCTTGTTCAGACCAAATCTGTCAGCAATGCTTCTGCAAACATATTTACAACAAAACAATAACTCATACTATCCTGATATGTGGGTTTTGAGATTCCAATCCATGACTATCTGTGGTTACATTATGTCACCAAAAAGCAGACATCTGAAATCTTATGAGATTGGCATCATACGACACCATAATGGGAGAGTAAGAGTTACAGAGACTCGCTGCTGTCAGCATTAGCAGCCAACCCATTCATCCACAAGCCATAATGAAAAATGTCATCATGGACTTAAAAATAACATCAGAGGTGGGTGTGACAAGGGTAAAGAAGCAGTCTTCACATTACATGTAAATAATTTATTTAACAAAAACAATAAAAGCACAACCCACCCACCCCCAACAACAACAAAAAAGTCCACATTACATATGAATACATTTTGCACACAAACACCAAAAAAATAAACCATGTCAACAAACCTGTAGGTTTCCATGTTTCCAATATACCACACTGTGACCAAGACACTTTTCTCCAGACGTATGGTCCGCTCATGAGGCATGCTTGGGGCTATCCACTCCAAAAGTCTCTGCACACACACATGACAAAAATTACTAAAATACAAACTAGCAACTTCATATTCAACTTTTAATATTCCCCTCCCCCACACACACCCACAAAAAACCCGACAACAACATCACAAAAAAGAGTATGTTCTTTAACTCACACACAAAGGCGCACCACCCAATGTGGATAGTTGCCCTGTATAGGAATTGCCACGGTAATTGGAAGAAGAAGAAAAGAAAACATTAAAAATCATGATTACAAAATGTGTGTGTGTGCATAGCTCGCCAGTTACTTGATCGATGACTTGATCTAACAATTAACATGATGTTTTAATGTCAACGTTGTTTTGATACTTTTCCGTATTAGTTGGACAAGCTGATGGGTATTTACAACGATTATTTGATATAATTTAGTACCTCAAACACGTCACGTCCCATCCGGAAGTGTTCATGGAACTGGCGGTCTGCGTAGCGTGGTACTGTCACTTCCACGTAGTTTTCCACATGTGCAGTCGGATCCCGAAATTCCCCAGTTTCTTCCATCAAGCCCAGCATGACCCACTGCATCATTTTCACACAGGCGCAAACGACGGCGGCGACCGTGATCAATATGAACGTTTCTTCCTCGTCTTCTTCCACCAGCGCGCGAATAACTTCGTTTGAGACCGCCATCTTGTCTGTATTCTCCCACAATGCACAGCTCGAAGCGGAGCGTTGCATAGGCGCATAAAGCGCTGAGATTAAGCGCTGTAAGCGCTTACGCCATCGCTTGACGAGTGCAACGCAGGGCTGATTGAGGCCGAAACCCAAGCAATCATTTAGCGTGTGGCGTGGAGACGGCCTACCAAATGGGCCGCCATGTTGTCCTCCGTGTCGCGCGCTGGGATGGACGCAGTGCGCGTGAACGGGGCTAGTTCGGCATCCTTCCACGACCCAGTTGCCCTTCTCTCGCACGTATTGGCGTGGTGATGGTTCCCACGTGACATGACACTGATCGTCATTGTATTTTGGTCTTGATTCAGGACGTCTCTTAATGCTGCACATGCATTATGATTGTTAATCCAGAAATGCACACTAGAGACTTCGGTCGTTCTTTCGTCCGTTCGTGCGTTCGTACATGCGTTCGTACATGCGTGCGTGCGTGCGTTCATACGCTCGTTCATTCGTTAGTTCGTACATTTGTTCGTGCGTTCGTTTGTGCGTTCGTGTGTACATTCATTCATTTGTTTGTTTGTTCCTTCGATCGTTGTTAGAATCCACCACATGGTCCATTCCTTAACGCGGTGTGGTGGTTTGTGTGTCTCTATGACCCTAAGAGCAATGCCAGCGGGAGTGTAAACTCCTGGCAGGGCTTCCAAAGCTGGACAGGTCGAAGGGTAGAGGCCAGACTAATATGGATCATCCCCTCCCCATACCCCCACCCCACCCCCCCACCCCCGTTCCCTCTCCCCTTTTCCCCCGCCTGTGCTCACAGGTCCCTTCATCTCGTCTTGTGGAACCAGGGCACGAGAAAGGAAAGCGACTGGCCAAAAAAACAGCAAAGCCAAGGGCAACCCCACCATTAACATCATGCGTTGGAATGCAGAGGGGATATCCAACAAGAAGGAAGAACTAGAACACTTCCTTTACGAAAACAACATAACATCTGCTGCATACAGGAAACACACCTGCAAGAGGGGAAGCCCTTCAAGATCCGAGGGTACCAGGTGTTCAAGAGCAACAGACAAGGGAGAAAGAAGGGAGGTGTAATGACTCTGGTCAGGAACAACATGAATGCCAGGGAGACCCATAGATACATGGAAGAAGCAGAGTTTATAGAGGTCGAGGTAACGACCAACGACGGCCCGCAGAACATTGTCAACTACTACTGCCCCAACGACAAGCCGCTGTCACTTGAAAGAATCCAGGTCCCTAACAGCGGCTTCCTCATCGCTGGAGACTTTAACAGCCAGTCCCAGAGTTGGGGATATAACACACTAGACAGGAGAGGAGAAGACATTGAATCATGGCAAGATGACCACCACCTAATCCTTGTCAACGACCCCATAGATCCCTCTACCTTCTACTCGCGCCACTGACGATCAACTACAACACCAGACCTAGCACTCTGCACAGATGACATCCACAAAAACATCTCAAGAAAGGTGGATGAACAGCTGGGTGGAAGTGGCCATCGCCCAGTTCTCCTTTCCATCAGTAGAGACTCGGCACCCGAGCAGCCACTCCACCCAAGATGGAACTACAAAAAGGCAAAGTGGGGACTGTTCAAAATACGAACAAATGAGCTGACCGGAAACATAGAGACAGAGGGGAGAAACATCAACAACGTGGTAAAGGAGTTCAATGCTAGCATACTCCAGGCTGCCAAGGACAGCATCCCACGTGGAGTGAAAAAGGACTACATCCCATACTGGTCCGATGAGCTGCAGAGGACGCATGATGCACTCACAAGAGCGAGAGAAGAGGCAGAGATGAATCCAAGCCAGGAGAACAACATCAGACTCCAAGAAAGCAAAGCCAGGCATCTGAGAACAAAGCATGAGTGCAAGAAAAGAGGCTGGAGAGAAAAAACGTCAGGGCTGAATATGGAGAAAGACACCACAAAGCTCTGGAAACTTACGAGAGCACTGAATGCTGAGGGGAACTAGGGACAGAAGATCACCCTGGAGGAGGAAGGAAGAACCCTCACTGGAATAGCTGCTGCCAATGCCTTTGCCCAAGTATTTCAGGGAGAGAGCGATACCACCATACCCCTGCCTCTTCAGAGGGAAGTCAGAACTGAGATCAGAGAGAGAACGGGAAAAAAGCACAGGAAGCCATGCAACAAAGCATCACCATGGCTGAGCTAAAGAATGCAATCAAGAAGCTCAAGAAGAAGAAGTCTCCAGGTCCAGACAACATCACGAATGAGATGCTGCAACACACAGGCAACACAGCCCTCCAGGGGCGGGTTTCAAAATGCGAAGATCTCGGTAGATCTACGTAGATCTCGCCGAATGGGCAGTTTCATTCTTTGCTTGCTAGCGAGCCAATCGAAGACGAGCGTAGATTGAGCGAGGCAGCTTGAGAGGTGCCTAGCTTTTAAGATTCGAGACAAAAGTTCGGCGTGGATGCGTTGACCTGCATTCGATGTGTAAACTGTAGGAGGTTTCACGATCTGTTAATGCATTCAACATACACCTTTGATAAATTAATGCTGTGCATGGCTTATATTTTCTTTGGATGGGTTGCTAGTATCTCGAAATAGAGCGTTTTCTGAATGAACCGGCAACACGTCGGCCATTGAAATGTGGCTAGTTCACCTCTTGTCGTGACGTCTACGCATGCGCATTACTTCGTCACGTTGGGTAGTTTCTTTTTTAGCTAGCTCTTACTGCGAAGCAAGATCTTGCGACCAAGATCGACTACATATTTTGAAACCCGCCCCAGGAACTGCTGGACATCTTCAACCTCACCTGGAGACAGGGGCAGGTCCCCCAGTGCTGGAATGAAACCAGGATGATCCCAGTGTTGAAGAAAGGGAAAAACAAGATCAAAGTCCCATCAGCCTGACAAGCTGCGTTTGTAAAACCATGGAGCGCATTGTCAACCAGCGCATGCAGCTGTACCTGGAATCTGGGAGCATCATCGTCCCAGAGCAGGCCGGCTTCCGAAAGTTCAGAAGTACGGAGGACCAGACGACACACCTTAGCCAGGTCATAGAGGATGCCTTACAGTCTCAGAAGGTCACACTGGCAACATTTATTGACCTGCAGAAGGCCTTCGACAAGGTCTGGGAGGATGGACTCCTCGTGAAGCTCCTACGTTCTGGCATCAAAGGCAACATGTACCAGTGGACCAAGTCGTACCTGCACAATCGAAGAGCCAGAGTGCTGGTGGACGGTCACTGTGGCCGAAAGGTGCTGCTACGCCAAGCAGTTCCACAGGGAGGAGTACTCTCCCCCACGTTGTTCATACTCTTCATTAATGACCTGGTACCAGAGCTGCCCAAGGGAGTCCATGCAGCACTGTATGCTGATGACCTCCTTCTCTGGTGCACGGAAGAGTATGCAACCACAGCAACCTACAGGATGCAGCTTGCCCTTGAAAAGGTTGCAGCGTATGCGTAAACCTGGTGTGTGACCATCAACAGGGAGAAGACCACTGCCACCCTCTTCACACTCTTTGTCAAAGCAAAACCAGGCAAACTGACCTTAGGGGGCACACCTCTGAATTTTGAAGACCAGCAAACATACCTGGGAGTCACCTATGACAAGCGAATGACCTGGAAACAACACATCATGAATGCAGAGGGAAAGGCAAGGAGAAAGCTGAAAATCATGCGGAAACTTGCAGGAACACAATGGGGTGCAAACGAGAAGATCCTCAAGTCAGTCTACCAGGGGACTGTACGACCGCACCTCGAGTACGGGTCAAGTTCTTGGGCAACAGCAGCCAAGACACACCAGCAGGCCCTAGACAAAGTACAGAACCAAGCGCTAAGAATCATCACAGGCGCAATGAAATCAACACCCATTCAGAAGATGGAACAGGTGACTGGCATCCCACCACTGAGCAAGAGGCAAGACTGCAAAACAATGATACAAGCCATCAAGTACCAGTGCACTCAGGACCACCCAATGAGTGACAGGAGGATGTCCTCAGGCAGACTGAAAAGATCAAGCTTTGCGCTCGAAGCAAGGGCTTTGAAGAGAAAACATCAGACAGTGATGCCAGAGCTGGTAGAGGCACCATCATTCTCCCTTGATGCTCCACCCTGGGAAGACAGACTGGGAAACCTAGACCTACAGACCAGCGTCCCCGACCTCACAACAAAGGACGAGCAAAGCAGTGTGGTGAAAAAGGCCCTGACGCTTGCCATACTTAACGAAAGGTACCCCCAGGAAGCATGGATACGGGTCTACACAGACGGGTCAGCCACAGATGCCGTAAGAAAGGGAGGAGCTGGGGTGTACATCCAGTACCCCAGTGGTGAGTGGCAAGCAGAGGCTATACCAACAGGCCTCCACTGCACAAACTATAGAGCTGAGGTGCAAGCACTGATCCATGCAGCAAATACCATCATCGACAGAGTCAACCATGACAACCAGGTGGTCTTTCTGACCGACGCTCTGTCAGTGCTGCAAGCGATGACCAGTAACAAACAGCCTCAGCTGGAACAGGCGCTGAATAACATCAAGAGCCTAAGGACAGTACTGCAGTGGATCCCCTCCCTCTGCGGTGTACAAGGAAATGAAGAGGCGGACAAAATGGCAAAGCTGGGCGCAGAAGATGATCAAGAGAACAACCCCGTCAGCCTGGCAGAGGTGAAGACCATCATTAAGACTCTGCACAGGACGCCCCAGCCACAGGACAGCTACCACCTGCTATCAAGACCGCAGCAGGTTGTCATCTTCCGCCTGAGAACGGGACATAACAGACTGAACCAGCATCTTCACAAAAAGATGCATGTTGTGCCCTCACCTATGTGTCCTTGTGGAGAGGCAGAACAGGACACGGCCCACATCCAACAGGACTGCGAGAACCTCCGGTTGCTGAGGGCAGAGATTTGGCCAACGCCGGTGTCCTTGCACAACAAACTGTACGGGCCGGTGGATGCGCTGCAGAGGACCACTGATTATATTTCAAGATCTGGACTCCAAGTGTGATCGGTGATCGAGAAGAAGAAAGGAGAAGAAGTTGTTAGAATGTTTGTTTGCTAGCTGGCTCACTTGCTATTGCTTTCGAATCTGGGCAAATGTACCCAAGCAGGTTGGTACAGGCCATCTGATTGGCTGATTGTCCGCAACGTCTGACTACGATAGACTGGTGTGTGTGTGTGTGTGTGTGTGTGTGTGTGTGTGTGTGTGCATGCGCGCGCGAACGTGCGTGCATGCGTAATCAGATAGAATTGATTGACGTTATATCACGATTCATTCGGGCGTAAACATTTCTAGGCACCTGTATTTCAAGTTTTCTCGATCAACTTATCATATTCTACCTCATGTTAACGAATGAATCTTGACGAACCAATCGAGGAGTGCACTGTGAATTACGTCGTGTCGCGACAGCTTTTCTCATTTTACTAACGACCGACCATGACCGAATCATCGGTTTTCGTAAACTTCATGTGGTTTTCTTCCATTCCTTCGCCTTTCAAAATCGTTTCTACGGAACCCACCAGTCACTCTATAATTGCAGGAATGGGGAGATGTTGAGGGGTGAAATTCGCAGCACAACTCACAGAATTTTACTGGATCCCTCCCACCCACTACGCCTTGAGTCCCACACCAGACGCAGCAGATGAGGCAGAATATCTACACTGCCAAAGACGATAACAGCGAGGTTCCACAATTCTTTTACACCCGCAGCTCTGACTCTCCGAAATGAAACACGTTATGATTGTGATAATCTGTTTTTACCGTTTGTTTTCTAAACAGTTAACAGTATAATGTGTGTGTTCCTTCTTATGATGATAATTATGTTTCAACTGTTTCATTCTCTATTTGTGATGTTCAGCATTTGAATTTCCTTAACAGATTAATAAACCATTAGTGTAATGTATTGTGATCTAATGTCATGTCATCTCATGTTATGTTACGTTGTGTATAATATTGTACTGCATCGCAGATATTTGCTTACATTTATTGATTTGTCGTGTACTATAGCAAAACAAACGTGTTGCGAGATACTTTTTTCGCGTTGTCCTCGTCATGTTCAGCTGAAATGTTGTAAATTTCGGAGCAGTCGTCCATAAGCATGAATTTTGCAATAGGTGTATTGGATGTCTGCATGATGCAATCCTTCTTTTCTGCAAATCCGAAGCGGTGTGTCATCTAAAGCATAGGAAAGGTCGGATAACCTGCTCCGGCCCAGAAAGACACTACACACGAAATGTTAATTGCGCCGAATGCGAAAATGATATCACCATCCCCCAACAAAACGATCAAAGAGGGTCATTACTCCCTTCACTTCAGACGAATTTTTCCCGTCACACAACCGTGTTTATGGGTTGTTGGATCATTGTGTGGGGTCATCATGTCACTCTTAGTCGACTTATACCGGATCTATCTCGGCTTGACGACAGGAATAAATCACGGACCAAAGACCAAACACGTGTACAGTCCAATTATGTCTCATGTTTTTGCCATGCAAGAATCCATGGCGTTCTTTCCTTTGAGGCGTGAGATGATAAAAGCGTGCACTCACTCGTCGCTGATACAGTTTAAAGCATTTGCATAATCGCAGAGTACATTAAAAAAAATGCTGCAGTATTTCATATCGCTCGAAACAGTGAGCAAGTTTACTAGTCATGATGGAAACTACATCACGAGCGAGAGGAGACCCGTCTGCAGTCCATACGGCACTCACAAATGCAGCCCTCCCCTCAGCCATAATCATTAAACCGTGCCTCTCAGCTTCACATCAACAAATAGATAGTGTTAACACAAAAAGATATTCACACGCACATTCACGCACGAAAACCAGACAAAAATACACACACCTGCACATGCACACTTACTGAAATGCACATAAATACATATGCCTCAAACATACAAAAATGCACACATTTCTAGAGCTGGGGGTGGGGTGGGGAGGGGGGGGGGTGGGGGTGGGGGGCGGAAGTTGTTAGACCGCTCGAGTTTTACGAACCATTTTGTGTCTATAGTACCAGATATTTCATCGTCCAATTTGTATAAATATATCTGACAAGATTATGATGTACTTGAGCAGCATGCGATAACTCCATGAATATATACTGCTATTAAGTATGGTACAACTACAAATACATAACCTTGGAATAGACAACACAAAGCCTCATTCTGAAAGTTTGCTTGTAATATTCTAAACCACTTAACTGATTACATATGCTAAATATCCAAACTCACTCTCTCTCTCTCTCTCTCTATCTCTCTCTCTCTCTCTCTCTCTCTCTCTCTCTCTCTCTCTCTCAGCGGCTAGCCCTCGCGCCGGTAAGACGTGTTCCCGTCAGCTCTGGCCTGCTCGAGCATTTCTCCGTAACAGAAAGACACCATGTCAGTCGCTGGACTACCAGCTGCCCTGGAGACTCTGCTAACTTCTCTGCTTACGACCGAGGCGCTTACTTCATGGAAGGTGGAGGGGGAAGGCGGAAACACTGTAGTTGTCCTACGATTCATGCATAGTGATGGTCGGCCATTGTTAACAAGCACCATGGGCGGTTTCTGGAGAAGGAAAACACCTGCTCAGCGGCGACGAGACCAGCAGCGGGCAGAAAATCACAGAAGAAAGGGTGAGCAGAGGCAGAATGACCATTTTTCAACCTTAAATACCGGTGATATTCATGTCGCGAATTCCTCTGTTGTCGCTCCTGATGTTGCACGAGATTCCCGTGCCAGTGCACGACCAAGCTATGACACTACGAAAGCCTTGACCTTTGACCCCACAAGTTGCAGGAGTGACAACATAGCAGAAGCCTCATCCTCCATCCCAATTGTTCCCGCTCAAGCTTCGTTTGTCCCTCATGTGAACACAGAGACTATCGAGACTGCCAGTGCTTCACCAATTTTATCCAACAGGGAGGCTACCCTGGAAGATTTTGAGAACTTCAGATTTGATTTGCGACAGAAGTTTAAAGAGATGATGAAGGACAGCTGCAGGGGAGGGGGCGGTGCTCCGACGAGCGAAAAGGAGTCTGGCGGTGCCGGAAAAGGGACAGATCGCACACTATCCCTCCGGTCGTCATCTGCTGACCGCATGGAGGATCGTGGGCCAGTGCGGAATGCCATCCTACAGCCATCGTCGACGGAGGCTCGAGGAATCTACGGTCATCCGGGCCGTCCCAGATCAGCTGTCCCCCGGCGTCACAGAGTTGCCAGAGAGCCAGGAAGGCCGCCGCCGCGACAGCTGCTCTCACGATAAGCACGGGAAAAGTGACTTCCATTGATGCATACAACACAGTGACTGACTGTTTTCCGTGCATTTCGTTCCAACCAATGCTGGATGCCAGTGTTGATGAACTCTTTCTTCGTGTTTCTCAGCGTTTTGCATTTAAAATCATGGGTAATGGGCCGGTGGCCTTCACACAATAAATTTGTTCAAATTTGTTCTCTCTCTCTCTCTCTCTCTCTCTCTCTCTCTCTCTCTCTCTCTCTCTCTCTCTCTCTCTCCAGATCGTATTGAATCTGCTCTTCAGCTATTCAGCTCAAACATTATCTCTTGTGCTCAACAAGAGAAAGTTTCCCAGAAGCGATATTTAACTAGAAGTGGATCTGTTAGGTACGACTGCGATGTCGAATTGCAAAAGGTAAGGCTAAATGATCCCTCAATCCATATAGGAAGACGTCTCTATCCACCCATAAGAAATATAACTTAATAACAGAAAGGCGTACACAAATTTGATTCGTGCAAAGAAAAAGGATCATTTGAACTTAACGAGGGACAAACTAATGAATAGCATAACAGATTCTGATACGTTTTGGTCGCTTGTGAGAAATGTGAATTGCAGAGCTTCTGTAAATGTTGATATCGATATTACCTTTTGGAAAAACCATTTTGAAAGACTCTTTGTGCGCAACTGTAATGTAAATTTAGAGACAGAAGGTGCCTCTAGGGAAACAGTGAATGAAGAGATCACCGTTACCAATCACATTCTAGATGATCCCATATCCATAGACGAGGCGAAGGCTGCTCTATACAAAATTAGACCAAAATAGTCGGCAGGTCTGGACAAAATTCCAGGTAAATGCTACAAAGTGGGTAGTTACAAAACAGCTCCCTTCTTGATAAATGTTTTCCACGTCCTTTATAGCTCCGGCTACTTTCCATGGGAATGGTCCGGCTCTGTTATAATCCCTCTGCATAAAAAGGAAGAGAAGCTGGACCCTAGCAACTACAGAGGAATTTTGCTACTAAATACCCTTAGTGAGGTGTTTGCTACTATTCTGAAACAACGAATATGTTGTTGGGCAGAAGAAGAAGATAACATTTGTACAGAACAGGCAGGTTTTAGATCTGAATATTCAACTATTGATCATGTGTTCACCCTATACTGCATAGTTCTTATGCTTGTTTATGGTGAGGTACGTGGGAAATGTTTTATTGCTTTTGTGGATAATGAAAGAGCATATGACTCTGTCGACAGGAAAGAACTATGGAATATTCTTGAAAAGGCAGGCATATGAACTAAAGTTCTAAAAATGTTACAACCTAATTATGCAAATGTCGAAGAGTGCGTCAGATGGAATAATATGACGTCAGACTTTGTTTTAATGTCCCTCTAGTGTGAAACAGGGGGCAAAAGAGAGCCCGACATTGTTCCCCTTTATATCAACGTGATAGCAAACTGTATTCGTAAAATGGGTAAACATGGGGTCCCACAACAACCTTGTATGCCTAAAATCAGCTCTGTTATTCGCTGACGATATTGTTCTTCTTTTAACAACACCCACAGGCATACAAAATCAGTTACACAACATAGTCTCTGTATCTAACAATCTGGGTCTGAGTGTAAACTTAGACAAAACCAAGATAATGGTATTCCGGAAGGCGGAAAGATGGCGTCTGGCTGGCAGGAACGTGGAGGTAGGGAAACATTTTAAGTACCTAGGTTTTACTTTCTCCTCTAGACTATAATTTATTGTCCTTCTAAATAACTTAGCAACAAAAGGGAAGCAAGGAGTTGTACAAATAGTGAAGACTATGTGGAGTTTGCACAATGTAAGCACAACCGTATCTTTTAAGCTGTTCGACTCAAAGGTGCAATCTTTCTTATTGAATGGTGCAGAGCTGTGGCGTTTGTGTAAAGCAGATATTTGAAACGGAACATATTTTTGCCTGCAAGAGGATCCTAGGTCTGGATAGCCGTGCACCAAATCACCTGGTGAATGGAGACCTAGGAAGATACCCCTTGTCTATCTCAGGCTGCACATGGACAATTAAATACTGGCTAAAAATAAGTAAAATGCCAATCAATAGGCTTCCTAAACAAGCCTATTTAGCTCTTCTAGATTCATGCGTTCCAATGAACAGAAACTGGACAGCTCTAGTTTTTTTTTAAAGTTCTTGTCCGATATGGCTTTATGTGCGTCTGGCTCAATGGTGGCATCGGCAACGATAAAGCCTTCCTACGCACATTTAAGCAAAGGCTTCGAGATTGCCACAGCCAGCATTGAAATGAAAATGTCACTACTAGGGACATATATCACTGGTACATTTCCCTTAAAACTGCCTTTGGGGAAGAATAGTAACTTCAATGTTTTACAACAAAAACGTTCCACGATGCCTAACACGATTTCAGTTTGGCATTAACAACCTGAAAATAAACAATCACCGTTTTGACCAATTTAACGAAGATTTAGAATGTCCATGCTGTCTGGAAAATGAGGAGGGAAACCATTTCTTGACATCCTGAGTAAAAAATACCTCGAACATCACATAAAGATTGGAACATACTGTACAGTGCTTATGAATGGATCGAGCAAAAAGAAAACTAGAAATGTTGCTACGTATATTCATAATGCATTGAAACGGCATGAAGAAATGCACAGTTGAGTGTCCATTATTGCATTTTCGCTTCTGGTACCACCTACAT
>JAWQFJ010000796.1:106561-129061 GCA_034096865.1 Theodoxus fluviatilis | reverse complement strand
CATCTGGGAAAATGTAGTACTATATTTCTCAGTACCGTACATCTCCTTCAAACCAGCGTTCATTTTCGAAGTTGAAATAACGCCAAGTTTTGATCAATTCTGATACACAGAAAGCAACACCACGAAGAACTCCATCGTACAGGTAACGGTAATCCGTTAGGTTGAACGGCTAATGTACCACAATTTGTGAAATCGTTGAGCTACCCAGCAAAACAATTTTATTGAAAAAATCAACAATACATCTTATCATTGAGACATTTGTTTACTAGTTTCTGACAATCTGTCTTCATTAATATCTTGACAAGCTGGGTAGAATAGCTGTCCTATTGATACTCGATGATTCGAATAATGACCTGCGGAAACATTACACTATTCAGCACATCAGCATACAATATATGTCTTCAAGTACTAGATCTAAGGAACACTTTTGATCAAACAAGCTACGCTATCAATCATCGAACCAAATAAAACTGACGTGATATCCAGCACAGTCTGCAATTTTTATTTATCGAATCATTGCAGGAAAGCATGTCAATGAGATGGTGTTATCAATAACCAGCCAATTTTGAGTGGATACTGCAGACGATTGTTCTGCCAGCCATCCTAGTATTTTACTGTATATAATTTGCCTGCACCACGACATATAGTGATTTATACTACTACAGATCCGGTGTGCCGTGTGTTTTCTTCTTCGGTAGTCAGTATCCCAAAAGCTGCCACCATGAATAATCAACAAAAAGATTTCAGGCGAAACAAAGCGAAGTAATTAGTATTTGCTTGCGATTTGCTACAACGTGTTGATCATGTTTCTTATTTTCAGAGCTGTCTTATGATGAAAATGTTATTTAAATTGGTCGGAGTTTTTGTTGTCGTTAATGTTAAAGTATTCACACAAACAGCAGCACACATATGAACAAATTCACACATACACACACGCACACACAAGCATGCACGCACGCACTCACACAGCGACACACACGCAGGAACGCACGCACGCAATCACGCACGCACACACATATACACACACACGCACACACACACAAACATATGCACGCATGCACGCAAAGGCGCGCATTTTCATGTACACACATACACGTACACATGCATTCACACACACATTCCCGCACGCACACGCGCGATCACACGAACACATGCACACACACGCATATGCACATGCACGCACGGACGCATGCATTCGTGTAACCCCTAGAAGGAAAAGTCATACCCTTAATATGTTGCTGCTGATTAAAATGAATTTCCCTCTCATGAAAACAACGATGGCACTCGCTTTGTCGAGGAAGACAAGTATGCCCTGTGACAGAGGTGGAAGTACTCGTCCTGTTCCCATTCCAATGAGCTACAACCATTTTGCGTGGAGTTCAACATTTCAACCTTTTCTTCCACCCACGTGAAACGTAAGCCTTTGATGACGCACGGGTTCTCTTTTATTTTATTTTTAATATAATCAGATGTGCACCTCTCTCTCTCTCTCTCTCTCTCTCTCTCTCTCTCTCTCTCTCTCTCTCTCTCTCTCTCTCTCTCTCTTTCTCTCTGTATCTCTGTGTGTCTGTCTGTCTCTCTCTCTCTCTCTCTCTCTCTCTCTCTCTCTCTCTCTCTCCCGTCTGTCTGTATGTGTATGTGTCTGTCTGTCAGTCCGTCCGTCAATCCGTGTGTCTGTCCTGTGTGTGTGTGTGTGTGTGTGTGTGTGTGTGTGTGTGTGTGTGTGTATGTGTGTCTGTCTCTGTCTGTCTGTCTGTCTGTCTGTCTGTCTGTCTGTCTCTCTCTCTCTCTCTCTCTCTCTCTCTCTCTCTCGCTTTGTTTCATTTATTACGTGCGCTTTGTCACTGGGTTACTGGGGCTATTAACCCTGTTTTAAAAAAGAAACGATTTTGTCTTGTGGAATTAAACCTTGAATGGGAACTGGATCTTGACCTGTTGTCTAACTCGTCGGCTTTATTTAGAATCTTAGCAATCTCCTGTAATGAAGCAGGCAATGTTTTTCCCGTTGCCTTTGATGCATTACGAGATAAGGGCCTTGTGTATTGATCTCGGCGCCTCGTTGTGGTGAAAGATGAGGGAGAGATATACTGTTGCTGTAAAAATAAAAAAGCTGGCTTGATCGCCGAGAACGGGGACGAGACTGCAATATCACCCATGGCCCGAGATGGATGGGAGTGACCGTAACTCTAATATATAGGCTTCCTCTGATGCATGGGAAGGTGTCGGTTACGGGCTGGTCCGTGCGAGTTCGATTCTCTGCCTAGATTTTTTCACTCTAAAACGTTTGGCCTAACTGTATTAAAGTACAGAAGAGTGGTTAGCGAGCTTGATCTGCAGTCGTTTGCTGCTAGTAGGTGTGGCATTGGAAGGGGCGCAGTTCTCGAAGGCGCATCTTTGAGCGAGATGTTTAACTGACATTGATTCTGCCCACCCAGGAGTAAAACCGGGTACCTGTGAGGGCAAGGGGGGCACGCTGCAGTGCGATTAAGTCGTGTATGCGGCTATGAGCCAGCATTGGGTTTGAATACTTCCCAGGGAGTGGAGTAGGTGCTGTCTCTGTGTTTGTCGTCAGGTGTCTGTGAAGGACTGATGATCAGTGGGCAAACGTAAAGCGGATTGAAACCCGAAAACGTATTAAAAGTTGCATACAAGACCACACCATTACCTTTATTTAGATGAGTGGCTAAGCAGCGCACACGAGAATGCAATGGAAATGCTCTGATTCGAAGTATTTTTCTTAACCGGTTACTGGTACCTTATAGAAGGAAGCTGTAATCTCCACTGAATCGTACATGTCTGAGATCAACATATTTGCTGCCGTTCAATAGGAAATGATTCTCATTTTCTATCTCGTTACAAAAACACTTTAGGTCCCTTGTTTCATCATAACCATAACGTTCATTGACTTTTAGTCCATCAATACTTATTCGCAAACACAGGAATACATCATTAACTTTTTAATGGTCAGAAAAGTTAGGTAGATTTCCAGAACAAATACATTTCTGAAGATAGAATACGCTGAAAATCTCTCTCTGCTTAAGTGTTTTCATTCCAGGACTGTCGATAACAATCGTGCAACCTTTGCTGTAATTGCTTTAAAACGCGTTTTTCGTTCCCTCCACCCCCATCCATCCACACATACGCATAAGCTAACTTGTGCAACATATTTCTAACCAAGCAGGACCAGTTCTTGTTGTCGGGGATATTTGCATTTTACCACATTGCATAAGCTTGTTATGGTAGTCTAAGGAATGACATATTTGACAGTCTTAGCCAATATTTAAGTGTTTAAATGGTGCTGGAAATCGTCAAGGGGTATCTACCCAATACACCAATTACAAAATGTGGTCTATGGTTGAGTGATCTGGCTGGAAACCAGCCTGTTCTGCACAAATTTTACCATCGCTTTCTAACCAGTTTCGGAGACGTCTTGCAAATACGGATGAATTTTTAAAACTAACAATAGGCAAAATACGTCGGTATTTTTTCAGACCAGTTTTTATATCCTTTTTGTAATTTGGGGATTATGACGGACTGTGCCCAAGATTGAAGGAAGTAATGGGACTCAAAAAGAATGTTTAACGGCTTAGTTAGAAAATGAGTAATTTATTCACATGCCATTTTATAGCATTCGTCAGGAAGGCAAGGGGAACACAGAGAGAGAGAGAGAGAGAGAGAGAGAGAGAGAGAGAGAGAGAGAGAGAGAGAGAGAGAGAGAGAGAGAGAGAGAGAGAGAGAGAGAGAGAGGAGGGGGGAGAGAACTCAAACTCGAACTCTTTTATTTAGGCCAGCCGCCCGTAACGTGACAAGAAACAAATATAAACTAGCAAACCGAGTTATCAGTTCATCTGATGGACAATCAAAGATCAATATATATATATATATATATAGATATATATATATATAGAGAGAGAGAGAGACACACAGAGAGAAAGAAAGAGAGAAAGAGAGAGGATGGAGGAGAGAACTCAAACTCGAACTCTTTTATTTAGGCCAGCCGCCCGTAACGTGACAAGAAACCAAAAAAACTAGCAAACCGAGTTATCAGTTCATCTGATGGACAATCAAAGATCAATAGAGAGAGTGAGAGAGAGACAGAGAGAGAGAGAGAGAGAAAGAGAGAGAGACAGAGAAAGCGAGAGAGACAGAGAAAGCGAGAGAGACAGAGAAAGAGAGAGACAGAGAGAAAGAGAGAGAGACAGACAGAGAGAGAGACACTGAGACACACACAGAGAGAGAGAGAGAGAGAGAGAGAGAGAGAGAGAGAGAACACCAACAAACATGCATCATTCAAACAAATTTTCAATGTCATTTACCAGCAGAGCGCAAGTACGTACGCAACTCACTCTCCATGCATCGCACAAAGAGTTCCTTCTTGACCCGTCAAACGTTCAGTAGCTTCAGAGTACTGGTTCTTTAAACCTGTGGGGAATTTTAACATCAGGCATCCTTTTGCGATGAACTCGCGGCCTTTGGTCTGACCCAGAGAAGAAGTCACGGGCGAGCGGACACTGCTGTTTTGCAGACGGCCCAGCTGGACTGTCTAGTGGTCTGACCGTTTTTTCTCCGACGTACAAGTTCTGCTCCAGTGGGAATCAACGTCTTTTTCTGGACGCCTCCCGAGCCTGCGGAGTGAAAGGAGCTGGGAAAGACAGAACCGACTCCTAGAGAGGCGCTCGATACTTCCCTCTATTGGTGTGGGCTGCCAGCCAGTCTACGTGCCTCCATTTCTCTAATGCCAATGGTACAGGAAACGAAACAGTTTATTTCTTTCACAGGCCGTTTGTGTTCTCATCAAAGTTCCTTCATCCCTGTCAATTCCGAGAGCATCGTGTTGAAACCCGAATAGATTTCCTAGGTTAGATACATTTTTACCCGTCAATGCCTGTCTTCAGATTGTTTCGGCTTTGCTAAAACTTAGTAACTTTGCTCTTGCATACGATAGGATAGCTTTTTTAGGAGTCATACTTTGCTACCAATCAGCAATAATGTTTTTCAAGGAAGGAGAAGGAAAACACTTCCCACCCAAGAAAACCACATCGTAAATGCGTGTGCAGCTGCTCTAGCATCAAGAATCTGTTATTTTTTTATTCTCGTTTTCATTCATGACTAGTTTCACAGTAGTGTAAAATGCGTGTTTGTGTGAAGTTCTGTCTCAAAATATCACGTTTCTGAACATACAAATATTTCGTTCATAGTTCTGACTCAGTACGAATTGTATTCTCCCCATTGTCAACGAGAACAGATAAACCATTAAAAAAAAATTCATAATCGTTACAAGATCAGGTTTTCACGTTTTGATATCTTTACATTCACACCTCTTTTCATAAACGGGTGAGATTTGAATCTCTGTATTGTTATCCTCAACAAGCAACGATGTACAGATCGGCAGTAGCTAGTACCATCGACTGTATAAATCTATGTTAGAGAAGTTCCTACCTGTAAAATGGCAAACGAGCATTGGCAACTCTCGCATTGACATTTTGTCACTCGATATTGGAAACACGGTGGTGTGTGATGAGTTTTGATTACCAAGTCACTGTGTATTGCCTATGAATCATTGCCTATGGTCAGCTGTTGAGTCGTATAACCTTCTCTACCTCGAGTCCAAACTGACGATCCGTCGCAACAGGACCCAGTGGGAAACAAGCGACAGCGCCTTTCGGTCAAATCTAATGAGCTACCTGCTTACTTCCTTTGACTGCAACACCGGGACTCAGACTCACGGTGGATCAGCTTGCAAAAATTATCATTGTAGTTTTTGAAATACACCGTTGATTCGCGGTAATAATTATTTCCATAAAACCTCTAATATTGAACGCGTTGTGGATGTTACTTCAGGTGATGGGGAGACGCATTTATTGACTAATGAATCTTCGACTGCAAGCCTGTAGAGCTTTGTAGTGTGGTTGTCTTTAGGGTCCAATGAAACAGGAGTACATTTGAATTAGCACACGTTTAATGGGAACTGATACCAGAGCTCATTCGAAGATATTGCACGATAGTGTCGACATCTGATCTGCGCTACATTGTGAATATCGATTCAGCACTGAAACCTCACACATGGTGAGTGGCATGAATTGCAAATAATTACATAAATTGAAAATGCGTAATAAAGTGTCTCTCACAACAGCTGGAACCTCATGCTACTGGACTGACTGCGAACGTGATGTCGGTTTTCTCATCAATTAATGACTTTCTTTTTTCATGCCATTATGCTACACTTTGCCATTAATGTGAATTGTTTGTAACTATTACCATTTTCAAATAAGGAAACCTATGCTAATTTAGCATAAATGAATACAAAGCTTGCTGCCTGCCGTTTATTCCGTTTGACTAACGCATCGAGTGTCGAAGGGTATGTATTGCAATAGGTCCTGGATGAAATCAAAAGAAGCGTAACTATTAAGCTTGCAAATGTCGTATAGAAGTGGAAAATTATCCTAGTTACATTGAAAACGGGCAAAACATT
Source organism: Theodoxus fluviatilis (assembly GCA_034096865.1). NCBI lineage: Eukaryota > Metazoa > Mollusca > Gastropoda > Cycloneritida > Neritidae > Theodoxus > Theodoxus fluviatilis. Next base: position 122,589 of record JAWQFJ010000796.1, on the reverse strand, counting down.
GCCCGAGAGCTGAATACGTTGACATTCTATCGTGTTATAATAAGCTCTCATCACTTTCTATGCAGATACAAAGGTGAGGCGGGGCGTAACTGAACACGTGGCCTATGAAATCGGCTTCGACTTTTCGAGGTTGCAGAGTGGGGAATACTTCTGTGTCCAGGGACCAAACAAGGCGCCGGACGGGATCGTCAGAAGGTCCCGCTGTTGACCAGGGGTTTCCACGGATCTGCAGGACGGATGAGATGTGAACATCCTCCGGCGTCCAGAGGAGCGGAGAAGACGTGTGCGGACCGCAAGGGAGATTCACTTCCCACGCCTTCAAGAGACCAGACGCCTACTGGGCAATCACTCAATGGAACTGAGGCTTTGCTGGATTGCAGTGGCTTCCCGGGATATCTCATCACACCAACAATCTGCCTCTGTGTCTTTCCTGCCCTCAGACCAAGTTCTACCATCATCGGTGAAAGTGAAAAATTGTCTTCTTCCACTGTGTTGGTAATTGCCGATTTATATCAATTTTATATTTGCACTTGAATTAGTCGGTGTGCTGTCTGGGACCTTCAGCAAAGTTTTTTCCGTCAATATTTATGATAGCTAAATGGCAGCTTCTTGATTTTTAGCCTACCACATGAAAATTCAAATTTGCGGCACACGGTGTTTGACAAACTTGGTTGATATAGTGCGACAAAGAACAGTCGACGAACAGCTCTTAGTCACTATTGCTACAGTGGATCATAAGGTGCCTTGGCATGATCTTGTCAAACGACCCGCTCTGCAAAGGATCAATACATAGTCCCCCAGTGGGTCTTGCGGAAAATTTCGACAGCTGATCAGCATCGCGATTTATCACATCTCCAAACAGCTCAGTAATGACCAGGAAAAGGCAACTCCCCCGTGAGGCTCTTCTTCGGAAGGACCGGCCGCTCTAAAGTTCTTTTCCTTCAGGACTCGCTACTGTTTCCCAGCGACACGGGTGATGGTTTACGACCAAAGCCTTGCCGCTTCAGTTTGGATGAATATTCATACTTATCTCTAGTGACCCATGACATTGTGTAACTTGGACGGCTCCTCTGCAGATGAAAGAAAATGCTTGGAGCAAACTGAATTTGGTGATACTGATACTGTGAACTGCTTACAGCGACAAACTGCAAGAAGAGTATTGACGTTGCTGTAGTAGGACACAAATCAAAGACATGGCACCTTGAACTATTGATGCGTACTAAAAGACATTTTCTTACAAAGGTTTCCTGCCACTTTGGGACGGAGTCTCACGGACTTGATAATATTTATTACTCCCTGAGCACATGTGAGATTCGACTTTTGGAAACGACATTTCGCATTCAGACTATACCAAGGGAACGGAGCTTCCTAATTCATGGCTGAAACTTTTCAGGACTCTGGCAGGGCATCTGAGAAGGACCGCATAGTGTGAACGTAGTGCATTCAGCTCTTCGTGAAGAATGTTTCGCGGCAGACGTGCGAGGCCCCGCCAGCGAACACTGAATCTTCATGTACCCATGCATGGAGCTTGCCCCTCTCGTCATACGAACGCCGCTCTAGAGTCGAGGTGACACGTCTTTACCGCCTTTCCCCGCACAGCAGACAAGCAGGCCTGCCAGGGAGGGCAGGCACAGAGGTGAGCCGCCATGGCCAGGACGAAGAGCACAACGCGGAGCGCTAGCGCCCTGGGTCTCATTTCAGAGCTGGGCTTGGAGAGCAGCGCCCACGGGCTCTCTCGCATCGTCACTTCCCAGCACACGGGGCGCCGCGTCATCTGGTCAGTGCTGGTCATCTGCAGCTTTACGGCAGCCACGGTCCAGCTGGTCCTGCTTGGACAGAAGTACCTGGCCTTTCAGGTGAGTTCTTCTTTGCCTTCAAAGTGGGGTAGTCAATACAAGTAAGTAAGTGAGTAAGGGAACGAAGGGACGGACGGACGGATGGACGGACAGACGGACAGATGGACGGACGGACAGATGGACGGACGGATGGACGGACGGATGGACGGACGGACAGATGGACGGACGGACGGACGGACGGACAGATGGACGGACGGAAGGACGGACGGACAGATGGACGGACGGACAGATGGACGGACGGACGGACAGATGGACGAACGGATGGACGGACGGACAGATGGACGGACGGACGGACGGATGGACGGACAGACAGACAAACAGACGGACGAATGGACGAACGGACGGACGAAAGGAAAGACGAACGGATGGATAGACGGATGGATAGAAAGACAGACCGACACACACACACATACACAGGCAGACAGACAGACAGACAGACAGACAGACAGACAGACAGACAGACAGACAGACAGACAGACAGACAGACAGACAGACAGACAGACAGACAGACAGACAGACGATAGGCAAACAGACGGACGAACGGACAGCCAGACGGACGGACAGACAGACAGACAGACGGACAGACTGACAGACGGATGGATAGACAGGTAGACATGGGACAGGCTGATGGACCGATCAAAGATCAGCTAAGCGTGCAAACGCGCGGGTAAGGGAAGAACAGAAGGGCGGGCGGAAGGACGGACGGACAGACGGATCACCAAAAAGACAGGCTGCCAATTACACAAATACATACACACAGAATGTTTCTTCCGTCGTTACCATTTTAAAGCATTAGATTTGAATAAGTCAATATTTGAATAACAACTCGTATCATCATATCATCATGTACAAGAGATGAGGCAATCTAAAAATGAATCCGAAGATGCAAAACTGACTTTCTTCGATGAGTGTGAACGGACACTGAAATCTAGATGAGCATCCAGGCCATCACCTTGCTATTCACGGAAAGGGTCAGAAAAGAACAGACTGTTTAAGCAGAAAGTGAAACTTTCCTTTCTGCGAGACGCCGTGACTGGCGTTAGCAAAGGATGACGGCGAGTCGGGAATGTGCAGTGGCTGCCATCGTTATAAAGAAATGACGTCATCAACAGATCTGTCCTAATCATGTTTGTTGCATCGCTTTCATTAACCATTGTCCTGACTAGTCGATGCAACAGTTCTCATTTTATGGTAGAATTGGATTTGTTGTTGTTGTTGTTGTTGTTTTACTACTACTACTACTACTACTACTACTACTACTACTACTACTACTACTAATAATAATAATAATAATAATAATGTGTGGATTTACAAAGCGTATATTAGGTCTTTGTTTTTACCTCCCGACATTTAGACTTGCTAAATCTGAGTGTAATGTTCTTTTCTCGACATGTTGGATGGATGGATGGATGGACGGACGGACGGACGGACGGACGGACGGATGGACGGACGGACGGACGGATGGACGGATGGATGGAGATAGAATTACGGTTTATCAGCCTTTTTAGGCTATTCAAAATCAATGCACAAGAAAAATCACGAGCGTTTGTTACAACAAGAGCAAGTCAAGTCAGAATTCCTCTAATTATTCGCCAATTACGAATCCCGCATGGAGACGTGCTGGGTCAGTTCCTACCTCCAGTCCACAGGGGAAATGTCTGTATAGCTAAATATAAGTATTCAAGGAAGATAGCGTAGTAATGAAAGCACACTGACAGGTACGCTTTCTAACATCCTCACGTACACGTGCGTGCGTGCACACATTAGTGCTAACACACAAATATACGCGCGCGCACGCACACACACACACACACACACACACGTACAAACAGAGCCACACCATACAGGCAGTAAGATTTGGGGGGGGGGGGGGGCATGAACATCAAACATAAACACACAGGTAACCAACACAAAAAAGACACACAGAGTGACAGATTCAAACTGAAATGTGTGCATTCGTAAACACAAAACATCAAAGTAGAAACCCGTGGTGAGTGAGAAAAAGTTTTGAAAACGTACAACTAAGCGTACGCGCGCGCGCATGCACGCACGTATGCACACGCGCGCACACACACACGCACGTACGCGCACATGCACGCACGCGTATATACACGCATGCACACACATAAACACACATGCATACACACACAGACACACACACACACACACACACTTACACACACACACACACACACACACACACACACACACACACACACACACACACACACACACACACAACATCGTCTAAAAAGAACTATGTTGAAAAAAGAGCGGCGCAGGGCAGAGGAGGTCAACGCCAGAGAGAAATGGACAGGAGGTCACTGAACCGACTGGCGTAGCCATGTCCCGGGTGACACACATCCCGCCATCGCATCGCCCTCCCCCGTCCTCTGACCTCTGGCCCCCTCCCCAAGCTGCCATTTCTTGCCTTGGAGATCCTAACCACACACACAAACTTCCACGGGGCTTGACCCACGCAGGCCGGGTCGATAGCCTTGCCATTCAAGGAAGTGGTCGGGGACAGGTCTCCTGTTACACATACGAATTAAAGCCCATCATGCCAACAACGATAAGGTTTCCTTGAGCGGGACGTGAATCAACGTCATTGGAAGATGTGTCTCCTTGGACTTCTGGTGAGGATTCTGGCCCGAGCGAGGTGCAACCCTTTCCATCAGCCTTTGCGCGGGCTGGAAACTAGGACTGATGTCTTTCCAATGGACGCCCGTTTCGGCTCCAAGGAACACGGGTTGGCATTTGACGTCGATGTTCCCCGTTCTGGCCTATCTCATTGTCCTTCTGTTCGTTTCACGGTACAAAGCAGTATCCCTGAAAAAGGTCAAAGCACACCCTGATGATATGTTATGGCATGATAGTTGTGCTCTATGAAAGGCGATTTGCAAGTATCAAAAGATGACAGACTGAGAGCCATGGTCTTGATGGGTTTTAACCGGGTTGCTTCTGCGGGTGCCTACACAAACACGAAGCATGAATAATCTCACTGTCATTTTTTCTCATTTTGGACATATTTGTCCTTATGCTTGCTGGTTCATTAACTAACCTGACCTTATCGAAGGATTTTTCGCCCCAAACAGGTGGTCTATTGTGACTAAGGCGTACATCAAAAGTGGTGAATGAAACTTGGCCTTACCTTACTTTACTTTACTTGCTCTGAATTGAGACGTGAAAGGCATGTGTTAATACCAGATTTGTGATATTCAATCATTGAATGAAGTTTCACAGCTGTTTACACATCATGTACTCAGTGAGCGAGGCGCTCTCGAGTAGTTGAAGAATCAAGAGAATGCTTGTAATAGAAATGATTTCTGAGTGAGTTTGCATCAGCAAACACCGATGCTGCGATAAGTGGACACAGCAGACATGGGAAACCGTTGATAAATTACTACCTCAAGAACACAAGAATAAACTTTGCAGAATAATTCTGTGATGATGTAATCTGCCATTTGCCCTATCCTGTACAGCTTGTTCACGTGAAAAAGGTCATGTTTACGGTTACCCGACCGCCCCTTTGTTACGCCCAACTGAAACGTAGTTTGCCAACATGCGAAAAAAAAGATAAGTAAACTGACGGTTAAAAATGAACTGCGTGCTCCCATCGTCCCTGTCCTATGCGCACTCAATGAATCCAATATATGTTTCTAATCAGCGTTTTTAGTGAAAGAGGGTTCGGATTATGTTCAATATGGTCTCTTTTAAAACGTTTTTTTTGTTCAACCGTCCTACGGACACACAAACACACACACACACACACGCACAAACACACACACACACACACACACACACACACACACACACACACACACTTTTTTCCCATGTTAACTTTAACAATTGCCCTCTCCCTCCCTCTCCCTCCCTCTCTCTCCCTCTCTCTCTCTCTACTTCAAATGTTTTGTCTCACCAGTTTACAGACTCTCAGTGATGGGACGTAGAGCTTGGAGTATAATCTGTCTCATCAGTCGTTCCCTTTCAGAGTACATAGAAGTTGTGGACTCCTCATTTGATAATGCTTTCGTATTTAAAATTGGTAAACATTTGTTAAATTGTGAGAAAGATTTGATCCTTTTGGTGTCTGATACGGTCGTGGGTCTCCAAAATCAACTCAATCAACTACAGAAAGGAGCTGATACACTTGGTGTTACAGACCGGCTAGCTGGGCCTAGGGTTAGCCTAGCCCGCAATGAAAATAAAAGAAAGGACACAAACACCAGCATATATGTATGAATGAAGTGTATTAAACACCCTTGCCTTACGGCACCCATTCAAACAGCTTCGGCCCACACCAGGGCACAAAGGCGCTAACGTAGCTCAGGCAGCCTCGGCCCACACCCAGGCACAAAGGCGCTGACGTAGCTCAAACAAGTGACCAAGCGGCCCCCGCCGACATCTCCCCACCGGCCCCCGCCAGTAGAGCTCCGATTCTTAGTTTGGGAAGTACTGGACTGTCACCATGCAGACGAACCCTGAAAACAACACAAACTAACTCATCCGTTCCTTCACTATCAATCATCATACATACGCGGTTTTTACAATATAAAATGATAGCTGATAAAATCACCACTCACCCGTCTCCCTGGGGTTCATTCGCTCGAGTGTCGCACACCGCTTTCACTCGACAAATATACAACCAATCAGATCATCCGCTCACACTTGAACACTCCTCAGCCACCACGTCACCAACTCATGCTAATAGTAATCACAATCAAAACGAAATCCCGTGCACACACCATACGGCACATTCGATTCATAACACTTGGTCTGACTATAAATCGTGACTAAACAAAGGATGTTGTTTTTAGAAATGGTGAGTTTTTTAGCTGAGAAGGAAAAGTGGTATTTAGATGGCAACAGGTTAGAGGTATCACCTGAGTACAGATAGTTCGGTGCAATGCTAACTACGAAGCTGTCTTATAATTTGCTCCAGGGACATCTTGTACATCGAGCGAAGGCCAGTGTTGCTCAGATCACCAGATGTATCAGGAAGCTACAGTGGTTATCACATCTTCTTTAAAATGTTTGACGCACAGGTGTCAAGCATCTTCTTGTACTCGTCAGAAGTTTGGGGTTTGGAGAATTGTACAGTTGTAGAGAGTGTACACTTGCAAACAATGAAAAACATTCTTAACTTTCCGATGAGAGCCCCTAATTTAATAAATTATGGAGAATGCGGAAGACACCCTCTGTACATCAATGCTGTGCTTCGTGCTGTAAAATACTGGATGAGGGTAATGAAGATGGATACCTCAAGATACCCATATATAGCGTACAAAATGAATTTGAGTTCTGTTGATCAGAAAACTAGGCTTCAAAAGTCAAAGAACTGTTGAACAAATACAATTTTTCTCATATGTGGGACAACCAGTCGGTTCAGAATGAGAGAGCATTTTTAAACGAATTAAAAGAAAGACTTGTCCAAGAGTATCGTAACTACTGGTACCAATCCCTGCTGAACAGCGAAAGATACTCGTTATATAGGCAGTTAATAACATTATGGACTACAGAAAGTTACTTATCTTGTTTGGATCGAAAACCGTTCCGTGATGTGTTTATTCAATTTAGAGCAGGTTTCAGTGATCTATATGGCCATAAATACCGATACAAAGACAAAGATAATATATACGTTTGTTCGGCGTGTAGGGAAACATTCGAAGATGAAATCCATATCTTGTGTACTTGTCCGGTGTATGAGAACCTCAGACAAAGGTATTTTTCACATGAAACTCGTTCGGCACTTTGGAATAATATTGAAAGTGTTTTGTCTGCACAGAATTGTACTGAAATACGATCCCTTGCTGTATATTTGTACCACGCCTTTAAAAGACGACAAGAGGCGGGGATACATGAATTTTTCTCTGATGAGGCTTGATTATTGTACATGCATGTTGTGACAGGCCAGAGACCTAACAAATAAACTGTTCGTTCGTTCGTTCTCTCTCTCTCTCTCTCTCTCTCTCTCTCTCTCTCTCCTCCTAATAGTGATCACAGAACATGCAGACTTCCTAGAGGTTATTTTCCTGTGAAATGTTTCATCGTCCTGCCTGAAAATTATCAATTGATTACAAAACTGAAAAATGACAATTCTGTCAGCAATGCAAACAGGCCATATCGTGTACATCGACCAACTGGTTACTGCTCCACATACGAACTCCTCATACAACGCACAGCCTGTTTTGCACCTTGGTTTTGTGCCCCGGCTTTTCAAAAACCTCGTAGTCTTGTCAAACGATGAGCAGTGAGGTACAACACTCACTTCCAAATCTGCTATCACAATGCACGCATTATCTTCTAGAATCTTGCTTCCCAGAAATAATCCCCATAATTATTACAGACGAAATGAAGACACCCCAACCCCGTTTTCCTACATTGGATAATAATCTAACACTTTCTTTCATTTTTCCGTACAGACTAATATAATGCTGCACCACATCATTGGCTTGCACGAATAGTTTGAGAGAAAAATGGACATTAAGTTGGAATCATTGATAAGCTGAATGTAATTCATTTCTGAAACAAATTTAGATGACGTGACCTCAGCTACTCAATGTTTGGTCGGAATGGGCAAAAAGCAAATTATCCCCTCCAGGTTTACAGATTTACCTCATTGTAAACGCCATGAGCTTGCCTATTAGGGAAGGTATGTGCGTAGAAATAGTATGTATTATTATTATTATTATTATTACTGGAGGTCCTCACAGCTTTATCTGTCTGTCTGTCTATCTGTGAGTCTGTCTGTCTGCGTGTCTGTCTATCCCGACTTAACGTCTGATATCTCAAACACTACTAGACGGATTTCCTTGACATTTTGCACACTTACTGGAAGTTAGGTCCGATTGAATGTATCAAATTTTCAGAATCGAGGTTTGAAAAGAAAGGGACTTTTTTACGTTTTGGTGCTGCAAAAAAGGCAAGAGACGGAACTCTGTCCCGACTCAAGGGAAGTTTTGGCATGTGTGACGTGATCATTTGACGTCAAATAACGTGACGTAATTTCGAGGAGATTGCACATTGGTGAAGGAGAAAGAAGGATTTGTTATCCCTCCAGGTTTACTGGAGGTCCTCACAGCTTAATGGATTAGCTCACTCGGTAGCGCGTCGAATATTTTTTTGTTGCTGGGATATGCTTGGTTGTAGGGGATGTGCGTACAGGTTCGAATCCGCACAGAAGCTTCTTTTTTTTAAATGTGTGTATGGTAATCGAGAGAGAGAGAGCCACCCTACCTGTTGTTGTACACGTGAGAAGTTGCGGGTTCGAACCTTACTTTACCCCCCCCCCCCCCCTCTTTTCTCGAGAGGTTGCGGGTTCGAACCCGATCATTTTTCTCTTTTTTTTTAAATGCCAAAACATGGAGGTTCAGCGCGAGCGGTTTTTATCCCTCCAGGTTTACCGGAGGTCCTCACAGCTTTATCCCTCCAGGTTTACTAGAGGTCCTCACAGCTTTATCTGTCTCTGTGTGTTTGTGTTTGTGTGTGTGAGTGTGTGTGTGTGTGTGTGTGTGTGTGTGTGTGTGTGTGTGTGTGTGTCTGTGTGTCTGTCAGTCCCGACTTAACGGCTGATATCTCAAAAACTACTGGACGGATTTCCTTGACATTTTGCACACTCACTGGAAGTTAGATCCGATTGAATGTATCAAATTTTCAGAATCGAGGTTTGAAAAGAAAGTGACTTTTTAACATTTTGGTGTTGCCAAGAAAACGCTACAACAGAGTCGGAATGCAAAATGTGTGGCGTGATCATTTGACGTGGAATAACGTGACGTCATTTCGAGGAGATTGGACATTGGTGAAGGAGAAAGAAGGATGTTCCCTCCAGGTTTACTGGAGGTCCTCACAGCTTTATCCCTCCAGGTTTACTGGAGGTCTTCACAACTTTATCTCTGTGTGTGTGTGTGTGTGTGTGTGTGTGTGTGTGTGTGTGTGTGTGTGTGTGTGTGTGTGTGTGTGTGTGTATGTGTGTGTGTGTGAGTGTGTGTGTGTGTCTGTCTGTCAGTCCTGACTTAACGGCTGATATCTCAAAAACTACTGGTTGGATTTCCTTGACATTTTACGCACTTACTGGAAGTTAGGTCTGATTAAATGTATCAAATTTTCAGAATCGAGGTTTGAAAAGAAAGGGACTTTTTGTACCTTTTGGTGTTGCGAAGAAGGCAAGGGACGGAACTCTGTCCCGACTCAAAGAAAGTTTCGGCATGTGTGACGTGATCATTTGACGTCGAATAACGTGACGTAATTTCGAGAAGATTGGACATTTTTGAAGGAGAAAGAAGGATATTTTATCCCTCCAGGTTTACTGGAGGTCCTCACAGCTTTATGGATTAGCTCACTTGGTAGCAAGTCGAAGAATTTTTTGTCGCTGGGACATGCTTGGTTGAAGGGGATGCGCGCACGGGTTCAAATCCGCACAGAAGCTTCTCTTTTTTTTAAATGTGCGTATGGTATTCGAGAGAGAGAGAGAGAGAGAGAGCCACCCCACCCGTTGTTGTACACGTGAGAGGTTGAGGGTTCAAACCTTACTTTTTTCCCCCCTCTTTTCTCGAGAGGTTGCGGGTTTGAACCTGATCTTTTGTTGTTGTTGTTGGTGGGGTTTTTTTTTATGCCAAAACCTGGAGGTTCAGCGTTAGCAGTTTTTATCTGTCCGTCTGTGTGTGTGTGTCTGTCTGTCTGTCAGTCCCGACTTAACGGCTGATATCTCATAAACTACTGGACGGATTTCCTTGACATTTTGAACACTTATTGGAAGTTAGGTCCGATTGAATGTATCAAATTTTCAGAATCGAGGTTTCAAAAGAAAGAGACTTTTTTACGTTTTGGTGTTGCAAAGGAGGCAGGGACGGAACGCTGTCCCGACTCAAGGGAAGTTTTGGCATGTGTGACGTGATCATTTGTTGTCGAATAACGTGACGTAATTTTGAGGAGATTGGACATTGGTGAAGGAAAAAGAAAGATTTGTTATCCCTCCAGGTTTACTGGAGGTCCTCACAGCTTAATGGATTAGCTCACTCGGTAGCGCGTCGAATATTTTTTTGTCGCTGGGACATCCTTGGTTGTAGGGGATGTGTGTACGGGTTCGAATCCGCTCAGAAGCTTCTTTTGTTAATGTGTGTATGGTATTCGAGAGAGAGAGAGAGAGAGAGAGAGAGAGAGAGAGAGAGAGAGAGAGAGAGAGAGAGAGCCACCCTACCCGTTGTTGTACACGTGAGAGGTTCCGGGTTCGAACCTTACTTTTTCCCCCTTCTTTATTCGAGAGGTTGCGGGTTCGAACCCGATCTTTCTTTTCTTTTCTTTTTAAATGCCAAAACCTGGAGATTCAGCGGCAGCAGTTTTTATTTATTTTTACGATTCGGGTCGTTTTGTAAACTGGACGTTTCGTACCTAGTCGTTTCGAACCCTAACCCTTGGTTGTAGGGGATGCGCGTACGGGTTCGAATCCGCACAGAAGCTTCTTTTTTTAATGTGTGTATAGTATTTGAGAGAGAGACAGAGAGTGCCACCTCACCCTTTGTTGTACACGTGAGAGGTTGCAGGTTCAAACCTTACTTTTTTCCCCCCTCTTTTCTCGAGAGGTTGCGGGTTCGAACCTGATCTTTTATTGTTATTGTTGTTGTTGTTTTATTTAATGCCAAAACCTGGAGGTTCAGCGCCAGCGGTTTTTATGTCTGGGTGTCTGTCTGTGTGTCTGTCAGTCCCGACTTAATGGCTGATATTTCAAAAACTGCTGGTCGGATTTCCTTGACATTTTGCACCCTTGCTGGCAGTTAGGTCCGATTGAATGTATCAAATTTTCAGAATCGAGGTTTGAAAAGAAAGGGACTTTTTTACGTTTTGGTGTTGCAAAGGAGGCAAGGGACGGAACTCTGTCCCGACTCAAGGGAAGTTTTGGCATGTGTGACGTGATCATTTGACGTCAAATAACGTGACGTAATTTCGAGGAGATTGCACATTGGTGAAGGAGAAAGAAGGATTTGTTATCCCTCCAGGTTTACTGGAGGTCCTCACAGCTTAATGGATTAGCTCACTCGGTAGCGCGTCGAATATTTTTTTGTCGCTGGGACATGCTTGGTTGTAGGGGATGTGCGTACAGGTTCGAATCCGCACAGAAGCTTCTTTTTTTTAAATGTGTGTATGGTATTCGAGAGAGAGAGAGCCACCCTACCTGTTGTTGTACACGTGAGAGGTTGCGGGTTCGAACCTTACTTCCCCCCCCCCCCCCCTCTTTTCTCGAGAGGTTGCGGGTTCGAACCCGATCTTTTTTCTCTCTTTTTTTAAATGCCAAAACCTGGAGGTTCAGCGCGAGCGGTTTTTATCCCTCCAGGTTTACTGGAGGTCCTCACAGCTCTATCCCTCCAGGTTTTCTGGAGGTCCTCACAGCTTTATCTCTGTGTGTGTGTGTGTGTGTGTGTGTGTGTGTGTGTGTGTGTGTGTGTGTGTGTGTGTGTGTGTGTGTGTGTGTGTCTGTGTGTCTGTCTGTCCCGACTTAACGGCTGATATCTCAAAAACTACTGGACGGATTTCCTTGACATTTTGCACACTTACTGGAAGTTAGGTCCGATTGAATGTATCAAATTTTCAGAATCGAGGTTTGAAAAGAAAGTGACTTTTTACGTTTTGGTGTTGCCAAGAAAACGCTACAACAGAGTCCGAATGCAAAATGTGTGACGTGATCATTTGACGTGGAATAACGTGACGTAATTTTGAGGAGATTGGACATTGGTGAAGGAGAAAGAAGGATGTTCCCTCCAGGTTTACTGGAGGTCCTCACAGCTTTATCCCTCCAGGTTTACTGGAGGTCTTCACAACTTTATCTGTGTGTGTGTGTGTGTGTGTGTGTGTGTGTGTGGTGTGTGTGTGTGTGTGTGTGTGTGTGTGTGTGTGTGTGTGTGTGTGTGTCAGTCCCGACTTAACGGCTGATATCTCAAAAACTACTGGTCGGATTTCCTTGACGTTTTAGACACTTACTGGAAGTTAGGTCTGATTGAATGTATCAAATTTTCAGAATCGAGGTTTGAAAAGAAAGGGACTTTTTTACGTTTTGGTGTTGCAAAGGAGGCAAGGGACGGAACTCTGTCCCGACTCAAAGGAAGTTTTGGCATGTGTGACGTGATCATTTGACGACGAATAACGTGACGTAATTTCGAGGAGATTGCACATTGGTGAAGGAGAAGGAAGGATTTGTTATCCCTCCAGGTTTACTGGAGGTCCTCACAGCTTAATGGATTAGCTCACTCGGTAGCGTGTCGAATATTTTTTTGTCGCTGGGACATGCTTGGTTGTAGGGGATGTGTGTACGGGTTCGAATCCGCACAGAAGCTTCTTTTTGTTAATGTGTGTATGGTATTCGAAAGAGAGAGAGAGAGCCACCCTACCCGTTGTTGTACACGTGAGAGGTTGCGGGTTCAAACCTTACTTTTTTTTCCTTTCTTTTCTCGAGAGGTTGCGGGTTCGAACCCGATCTTTTTTTTCCTTTTTTTTTTTAAGCCAAAACCTGGAGGTTCAGCGCGAGCAATTTTTATTTATTTTTACGATGCGGGTCATTTTGTAAACTGGACGTTTCGTACCTAGTCGTTTCGTACCCTAACCCCAACCCTAACCCGTAGGATTCGCTTGGTTGTAGGGGATGCGCGTACGGGTTCGAATCCGCACAGAAGCTTCCTTTTTTAATGTGTGTATGGTATTCGAGAGAGAGAGAGAGAGAGAGAGAGAGAGAGAGAGAGAGAGAGAGAGAGAGAGAGAGAGAGAGAGAGAGAGAGAGAGAGAGAGAGAGAGAGAGAGAGAGAGAGAGAGAGAGATTGCCACCCCACCCGTTGTTGTACACGTGTGAGGTTGAGGGTTCAAACCTTACTTTTTTTTCCCCCTCTTTTCTCGAGAGGTTTGCGGGTTCGAACCTGATCTTTTGTTGTTGTTGTTGTTGTTGTTTTTAATGCCAAAATCTGGAGGTTCAGCGCCTGCGGTTTTTATCTGTCTGTGTGTCTGTCTGTGTGTCTGTCAGTCCCGACTTAACGGCTGATATTTCAAAAACTGCTGGTCGGATTTCCTTGACATTTTGCACCCTTGCTGGAAGTTAGGTCCGATTGAATGTATCAAATTTTCAGAATCGAGGTTTGAAAAGAAAGGGACTTTTTTACGTTTTGGTGTTGCAAAGAAGGCAAGGGACGGAACTCTGTCCCGACTCAAGGGAAGTTTTGGCATGTGCGACGTGATCATTTGACGTCGAATAACGTGACGTAATTTCGAGGAGATTGGACATTGGTGAAGGAGAAAGAAGGATTTGTTATCCCTCCAGGTTTACTGGAGGTCCTCACAGCTTAATGGACTAGCTCACTTGGTAGCGCGTCGAATATTTTTTTGTTGCTGGGACATGCTTGGTTGTAGGGGATGCGCGTACAGGTTCGAATCCGCACAGAAGCTTCTTTTTGTTAATGTGTGTATGGTATGAGAGAGAGAGAGAGAGAGAGAGAGAGAGAGAGAGAGAGAGAGAGAGAGAGAGAGAGAGAGAGAGAGCCACCCTACCCGTTGTTGTACACGTGAGAGGTTGAGGGTTCGAACCTTACTTTTTTTCCCCCCTCTTTTCTCGAGAGGTTGCGGGTTCGAACCCGATCTTTTTTGTTGTTGTTGGGTTTTTTTATTGCCAAAAGCTGGAGGTTCAGCGCCAGCAGTTTTTATCTACAATCACGGGCTCTGACCACTTTCGCCATTTAAGAATAACGCCTTCAGTAAGACTTTTTGTGGATAATGACTGTTACGTCTCCGTCAGTGATCCTTCCCCTGTGAATAATCGCCAAGTGCATTTCGTGCTGGTGAACATTTTTATATAATAATTTTCCTGGCGCCTCCGTTTGTTTTATGTCGTTGATTGATGAAGATGCGCATCCGTTTCTCATAGTGACGTGTTCTGCATGCAAAGACACTCTCTAATTAGATAGTTAGATAGTATCTTTGATCCATGGAAACGTTTTGCTTGACGCCTGTCACAAACCTATAAGGTGACGCGTCCCCGCACGCACTGCAGGTTCCAATGAGGGCTTACGGCCTAAAGCCTGCTGCACTCACTGCAGGTTCAAATGAGGGCTTACGGCCTAAATCCTGCTGCACGGAGGTACATGTACAGTATAGGTATGTAGGATGTACACGTGTTCACTTATCCACAAGTATCATGCCAATGCGCACAATACAAGCTTATATTTACACGGGCAGGAAAGTGACTGCACGTCATGCCCCGTTCACCCGAGCGCACACGTTTATTAAACACTCAAACATGCACGGGTACAGACTCACATGCACGATCGGCGGACATACATGTACAGTATATTCTGTATGTGCATACGTCTTTTACACGCACATACTCATTCAGGTAAGAACTCATTCCCACGTACTTATGTATGAGAACACAGGCATGATATGCAAATATATCAACTCACAATTCCACAGGTGCAGGTGTTGTATTTTATACACACTTCACGCACTCACGTATTACCTACACAGGAATCTTTTTGGAACCACTGAGAGCCTGCATTTTTGCATACTTTGGCAGCACGATTGTGATTTATTTTTTAATTTGACGAAGACTTTCTATTATTAAAAGATGAAAATGAAACATGAAATGAATATAAAAATGTGAGTTTGTGCTTTAAAAAAAACGACAGAGTTGTCGTCGACGTGATGATATCCACTGGGCAAGATACAACGCTCTTCGTTACCAGGAGTATTGCCTTGTCTGTCTGATTTGATCTACGGCCATGTCCTTGCTCCTTATCGAGGACAATCTCGATGCAGAGGCGATCCGCTGTGAGCCCTTCATGTCGTGGTCAGTTTCCTTCGTCCGCTCTGCGTGAAATGACTTCACACACTCCATCGAGTGGCTCGCTGTCTAGTAAACCTGAGGCAACCGAGTCGTATGATTGCGAAAAATCTTATTCATGAGACGAGAGGGCGGAAGGGAAAACACAGAGAGGGGAAACGGTGAAGGAGGAAGAAGGGGAAGAGGTAACCAAACAAGACGAGGGGATGGAACGAGGTGTAGAGAGTGGCAAGGAAAAAAGACAAAATCAGAAAAGATAAGCTGCCGCTACATTGCGTCTCTTTATGACTTGCCCGTTGAATAAGCTCTCCATATACCAGAATATGTTCATGGTCGCAACCCTCATAATTACAGTATATCAT
>JAWQFJ010000796.1:39061-101561 GCA_034096865.1 Theodoxus fluviatilis | reverse complement strand
GAAATTAAAGTGGAGGTTGAATTCTCGCGCAGCTGCATATGTACCATCCTAGCAACGCAGGGATAAATCAACCATTCACTCAGTTCTCTGATCATTTGCACGATTGGCAGTCAGCCAGCCTATTATCTATCAATCAATCAATCAATCATCAATCAATCAATCAATCCATACATCCTTCCATTCATCCATTCATCAATCAACCTAATTCATCCATCCACCCATGCATCAATCAATCAATCAATATTAATCTCCATCCATCCATCCATCAATCAATCACCAACCAATCAGTCAATCAGTCAATTGATCAGTCAGTCAGTCAGTCAGTCAGTCAGTCAGTCAGTCAGTCGGTCAACCAACCAACCAACCAACCAACCCACCCACCAATCCACGCACCCACCAACCTACCTACCTACTTACCTACCTACCAGGCAACCAACCAACACACCAACCAACCAAGGAATCAAGCGATCTATCAAACACTAAAGCAATCAATCCAGGTATCAAGCAATTGATCAATCAATAAAGACGGCAATGCACGTGTATCCGCCCCAGGTGACTGACTTCGTGGTGCAGTGCCGGTTCAACCAGGAGCCGTGCTCCGAGGCCAACTTCACCACCAGCTTCGACGGCAACTACTACAGCTGCTTCACCTTCAATGGCGGCCAGGAGCACAAACTGGAGATGCATTCCACCGGACCCCGCAACGGGCTGTCCCTGGTCATCTCCCTGGACAACGAGGACCCGCCCAAGGGCGCCTACGGCATCTACCAGATGGCCTCCAACATCCTGCACAGCGCCGGGGCTCGTATCGTGCTGCACGCCCCCAACACCATGCCCAGCCCAGTGGACCACGGCTTCGACGTCCCCCCTGGCTACTCCTCCTCTGTGGGATTCAAGGTGGGCAGGAAAGAGCGGTCGGTGGAGTGAAGGACGAGGGATGCGGATGCTCGTGAGGAGAATGTTCGTGAGAGGAGAAGGAGGAAGAGAGGTAGGGAAAGGAGGGGGAAAGAAGGAGGAATGGGAGAGAGGAATGGAGGGAGAGAGAGAGAAAGAGAGAGAGAGAGAGTGAGAGAGAGAGAGAGAGAGAGAGAGAGAGAGAGTGTAAGTGTGTGTGTGTGTGAGTGCGCGCGCGAGCATTTGTGTGTGTACGTGTACGTGTGTGTGCCCGCCCGAGCGTGAATATATGTGTGCTTGTGGGGAAGCAAGGGAGTGGGAGTTTGATACATACACTGTACATTTAGAGGACAGGCTCTGTGAGTTGGGTTGAATTCAGGTGTGAGTAATGGTCGGCACGAGTAAGCTGGCTTGATAGTGCATATGTTTATGCGTCTGTACGTGCCGAGCATTTGTGCGAGTACATGCATGAGCATCCTTGCTTTCGTTGCAGTAAATGTAAAACTTTTACATAAAATCGTACATACAAGTGCCAATATGTCAATGATTGTGATTTGGGTAATTGTGCGTGCGTGAGAGCGTATACGTACATTATAGTACACGTGCACGTGCATATGTGGTAATGTACATGCATGCTCATGTATGGTCAGTGTTCATACGAGGGTAACTGAAAAGATCTAACGCTGCGTACGAGCACGCGTCTGCATAACTACGGCGGAAATTTCGTCCAGTCACTCAACCCTGTCATCTACAGCAAGCGTCCTTGCTCTCACGCCCGTGCCTTGCTCTCACGCCCGTGTCTTGCTCTCACGCCCGTGTCTATGGCGTTCCAAGTATAGAATGATTTTTCTCCCTGCCCATCTCCCCAGGCCACGCTGCACACCAGGCTGTCCTACCCGTACGGCAACTGCACCACGGGGGGCACCATCGGGGCTCGGCGCTACAAGAACACCTTCTTCACCTGCCTGCAAACCTGCAAGCAGCGCATCATCATAGCGCGCTGCGGATGCCGCTCCTCAGGCCTCCCGGAGGTGGAGGGGACAAAGGGCCTGCAGTTCTGTGGAACGGTGCCCGACTGGCGCCAGAGGCTGGCCAACAAGAGCAAGCTTCCGCACAAGATCACCCTGCAGCGCCTGGCCTGCGAGGAACGCGTGCTGCACCAGCTGGCCAACGACCGAGGCTACGAGGCATCGTGCCAGTGCTTCCAGCCCTGCCAGGAGACGTCGTACCAGAAGTCCCTGTCGCTGTCCTACTGGCCCACAGAGTTCTACCAGGTCGGGGGAATTTTGGCCTTGGTGTTTATTGTGTGGTGAGGCTGTTGGCTTTTGCCCCAGCTTCAGAGTCGCGATGTGGAGTTTTGTAGATGACGTTGCGTTTTTCACTGAAAGTAATTTCGATAGCACACTTTTCTTGTAATGCAATAGAAGCTTCGAATGTCTTTGCTGTGATTGCATATTTATGTCTGCAAATTTGACGACCAAGTGTCAACAAATGACGAAAGCTAATATCTTACTTCTCTGTCTGCCTTTGTGAAAAGCGCCTCATTGTCACTGCTTGCCTTTCTGTCGCCTCATGGCCAGTAATCGGTGTGCGGGGCTCTAATCTAGTAGCGCTCGAAGCTGTGCGGACCTTAGGGTAGCAATCTCGGGCAAGGTGCTTCACTCGCATTTCTTTTCTTCATTCAGCAGATAGACAGGACACGTGTAAAGGTAGGGACAACGATGGCACACTGTAGGGCGCTAACCCTTGTATACAGTCCTGAACCAGCATTGGGTTGGAATACCTACTAGGGAGGGGAGACAGTTTAAATATCTGTCTGAGTGCGTCCCAGTTGCCTGTCACTGTGACTGACACGTTAAGAATTGATCGCGTAACCCACAGATTGGGGAGGGGGTAAATTGTAAAGCGGCTCGAGACCCGGATGTGGTGATGAGTCCCAATATCAAATAATACCTTCATCTTGACTGATTCCAGTACAACGCCCTGCAGCAGTTCTATGGACAAGCCATCGAGCAGAGCTTCCTGCACAGCGCCTACCGAACCTGGCAGCAGCTCACCGATGTCAACGACTCTGCTCAGGAGGCCGACAGACTCAGACAGAAATACACGGACGAGGTAGGTATGGAGACAGAGGATCCTTCAGGCGAAACATTTGGCCGAAGCTGCTCGATGCCCCTGTATTGAGATGGAGCCCCTGGCTGCTGCGCTTTCGAGGCCCGCTCCAGTAGATCAGTCAAGCTCCAAGCAGCCAAAGAGGCTATGAGAGGGCATCGGGTCAGGGTCAAATCATTCAGATCCAACTGTGCGTTGAAACCACCTGAAAGACCGAGTCCAATCAACGCGAAGCGATAGATTGGTCACCAAACCCTATGATCCAGCGCAATGATGATCCTGGACGATGCATATTTATGATGCATGGTTTTGGGGGCATTGCAAATGCACAGTAAACGCCAACAAGATTATTGAGAAGACACGTAAACGCCTTTGTGGTATTGGTGAAGAAGTGAATTTGTTGATCAATAACTTTTTTTGATACAGTGTCAAATCATGGTATCTTAATTAACAAGGGCGTACTTCCTTGAGCGGTGTGTGTGGGTTGTAGTAAAATGGACTGGTCCTTTTAGTCCCCATACCGCCTCGCATCTATCCGGGGGTAAATGGTGAATTGAGGATTGCTTATCAGTGGTGAAGCTAACTTTTTGAGGAGACAGGCAATAAAAAGATAGGGAAAGTTGTTGAAACGGGGCAAAGTGTGTCTTCTGTGTATTGTCTATCTAGGGGTCTAAGTTGGATAGAACTAGATGGATTGATAAGTTTTAGACGGAAAACGTGCTCAATAAACTGTAGACGGACGTTTGGAGCAATCCAGGATGCGGAGCCATCGAGTATATTTGTAAAAAACGGGTTGGGGGGATGGAGGGATAGGGTGGGGTTGGATGGCTGGATGGATTGGTGGCATGGATGGATGGATGTGGGATGGATTGGATGGATCACCGCGAGGATGGAACGGGCAGATGGATTGGATGTGATCAGTGGTGGTATGGGTGGATGGCACCAGAGGACGGATGGATAGTATGGGATGGACTGGGATTTGGGATTGGATTGTATGGGATGGATTGGATGGATGGGAATGGATGGCGAGAGTGGGAGCGTTTTGTTGTTGTACAGAGGGTGGCTGCGCTCAGGGGTGGTGGATGGTGAGGTGAGGGGATGGTGAAGTAGTGGTGGACGAATGGATGGAATGATGTTTGGATTGGATGAAAGAAATTTGGATGGCATGATATTACTCTAAGGAAAGTGGGGTGTGTGTGAAGTTAGGAGAACGTAGGGTCACATACTTGCCAGGTGTGATCGAGATTTTGTGGGATGACTGGAGGTTCTGACGACGGTGCGCGCGCGGGTGACGGTGGAGGGATGTAGTTCTCCCGCTTCTTTATATGACAAAAGTAACCTTTTTGTAGGTTTTTCTTTCGCGTCTATTGTTCCGATAGGACAAGTTCTGTTGAAGCTTCGGAGTGTGCGTGCGACGGTTCCTTTCCGGGCAGGGCTGTGTGTGAGTAGTGAAAACCCACTGCAAGTCGTGTGGGGGTACGTCTGCTTGTCCCTTGCTTTGATTCCGGGGGCTTTGATTGTTTTCCCCATTTTTTTGAGTTTGGACCAGACTTCATATCCTCCTTCCTTAAATTTCTTATTCCCCTTTTATTCATCGCAGAAAGCACCAGATGTTTACACCTGCCCAACCATTCCTCTACCTCTTCTATTCCCTCTCTGACCTACATTCCTCTCTCCGGGTCCCCTGTGATCCGTTTTCCTTGGTTTTTGCCCGCCCCCGCCTCCTTCTGTATTCCAATTTTCCAGTTCCCCCCTCCGTTTCTCCCTGCTCCCTCTCCGTGTTGTTCGGTCCTCCGTCCTCCTCTCCTGCCCTCTCCTCTTCTCTCTCTTTTAATTTTTGCCTCCCAAAAATTTACTAACATTCCCCTTATGCTTCTGTTTATTCCACAGAAACTGTTCCTCCATTGGCCTGTTTTGGTAACTGGGTCCCCCTGCCACCTCCGAACCCATAGCCGGGGAAAAAAAGGGGGAGGCACTGCCCAGATGTCCCCCCCCCGTGTAGGGGGGGGGGGGGGGGGGGGGTGGGGGGGGGGGGGGGGGGGGGGGGGGGGGGGGGGGGGGGGGGGGGGGGTGTGGAGGAATGGTCTCCCCTGGGGAGACCAGTACATTTCCCATTCGGTTCACTAGAAATCCTAATCCCAAACAAATAACTTGCTTTAAACAGTGGTTCCCCTGTTATTTTTCCTTAGGAAACGCGTTGTACCCAATCCTTGGCATTGTAAGGCCCTACAGCAAATCCTTCTTTTTCTACTTTCCGCCTAAACACCTCCGTCATTTTTCTCCCAGCATAACTAGAATTGGGCCGGGGAACATGGATTGGGATGGCCCTTTGTCTTTAGATCCCCGCCCCCCCCCCCCCACGTGAAAATGCCCATGTGATGGCTGGACGGTCCGAACTGCAGAAAAAATGGGTGGTTTTGTGATGGTTGGGGTGGATGCAAACCATGGACGGTAGTGGGGAATGGAGGGGCGGCTAAAGTGTTCTGGAGATGGATTGGATGGATGGATGGGATGGATGGATGGATTGGAGGATGGGTATGGAGCTGGCTGGATTGGATGGATTGCTTTGGACTGGATGGAATGGGATGGCTTGGAACTGGGATTTTGGAATGGATGGATGGGGGATGGATGGGATGGTATGG
Organism: Theodoxus fluviatilis; assembly: GCA_034096865.1. NCBI lineage: Eukaryota > Metazoa > Mollusca > Gastropoda > Cycloneritida > Neritidae > Theodoxus > Theodoxus fluviatilis. The sequence continues at coordinate 95,913 of JAWQFJ010000796.1, read as the reverse complement.
ATGGTTGGATTGGATGGATGACCTGGGTCATGGCTGGAGTAGGCATTTAGGGGACTGGGAGTCAGAAACGCAGGGGGGGACTGATAACCATCCATTTTAACAAATTTCGTTCAAATTCATTCCCATTTTGTACGATTTTTCCCCCAAAAACTTACGCCCCGCCCATGCCCATATAACATTCGCCCAATGAATGGTAAACACACGCCAGGAAGGGGACACACACATCAATCGTCAATTGGCTTTTTTGGTCCGCATCAGAGAGCTGCACGGGAAACCGTGGTTTTTCCCCCCCACGGTAAACGTACCCCCGTGGTTTTACTTCAACGGAAAGTTTGTTTCGTTGCTTTAAAAACAGCCATTTTGAAACGGGCCCGTCTAGGATTCTACGCTTTTTCCGGAAAACCTCGCCACCTCCCGGTCGTGTTTGCTGGTCAAGTAAGGGAAAGCTGGCCCTTTGTGAGGCCAGTCGCCCCGGCCCCAGTGGGCGGGTGTTTGGGGCACTACCCGATATTGCGAGTGAGCTCAGTTCCATTGGACTAATGGATTGCCTTTTCAGTGGACGTATCTAGGGGCAGGGCAAGGCGGAGGTACGTGGAATGGAAACGGGGAAATAGAAAGGCGTGCCGCTTCGCTCGCGTTTGGGTCACTTCAGTTTTTTCCTTTGGTGCCCTTCTTTTCCCGCCGTTTCCATTCGATACCCACACCGAGCTAGCTGCAACACCCACCCATCCTCACCCCCCACCCCCAACTCACTCCCCCTCCCCCACTCCACTCCCTCTCCCCCACCCCACTCCCCCTCCCCCATCCCACTCCCCCTCCCCCATCCCACTCCCCCTTCCCCAGCCTTGTCTTTGTTTTCTTCTTTACTTCTTTAGGCACTATATGTCAATGTTCAGGTCCTCTCCTCCTTATGACCCCGCCTACGATCATTACTCCCTGACCCCCCAACTTCATCAAAATCCATTAAATTACTAAATACCACACGTTTTCACTTCCAAGTCATTGTTAACATATGTTCTGTACTATACCCCACAACCCCTCTCTAGACCCCCCTGTAGTCCTCCTACCGACCCTGCATAATACTCTTCATTCTCCTTGCCTCCACAAACAGCCATGTAAAGGAAATTATAAAACGGGTCCTGTTTACGGTTTTTTATTTTCAATCTCCACATAGAGCCAATGACCCCCATCTCCAACCACCATACTCACATCCCATTGTCCCAATCGTGGTATTTGTAGATACAAGTAGTTCAGTGCAACTGTTATTACTACCATCCATCCCTCAGCCTACCACCCCCTTCACAATCCACCACAGACAGTATAGGTATCTTTTCGACAATCCGCGAAGGAATAGATATAACTCATTCATTTTGCTCCAGTGAAATAGTTGCATAAGCATGTGAACGGCGCGATCTCCCCTCTTCCCCCCCCCCCCCCCAGTAAACACAGACTACGCAACAAACCCTCGACGGCCTATTGAGGCTTCCTCCCGACCTACCCTACTCACGTGCAGCCAAAGATTATAGGTTACCATAATTATCTTGCCTGAAGCTTTGAACTGGTCGGTATTAATGGGCACATTTTCCGGACCAACTGTCCCTGAGGTACTCTGTCCGATAATTTATGAGCGCTTTAAAGACACACTCCCTTGATTTGATTTTCGTATTTTGGCTCCAAAGTCATCTTCATCCATGCACAAACCATCCCAGAAAATATGAAACTTATAAATGTTACCGAAGTATTTCAAAATCATTTTTTAATCTATCGGACAGAGTACCTCAGGTACAGTGTCCGGAAATGTTGCCCATAACGACCATTTCAGCCTCACTAAACCCTCGGTTCGGAATATCGGTTGATGGAGTGTTATTTTAGCCAGTGGATTCTACGTGAGCTAGAATCATCTGCCGTTAGCAGTGGCGGAGCACCGTATTTAAGGGACCATGACACGACAGCTTGCCCTTGTGTACCGAACCCAAAGGCCAAGTGTAGTATTCGCGCTATGAACGAGTGGATGTCCACAATAAGTCTGCCTTCAGAGAAGAGTTGGCTTATGTTAATACGTAGATGTGACCGATTCTCACAAACTGAGTCGCTTCGATACCAAAAGTGCAAAAATAATAATAATTATTATAATGATCATCATCATCGTAAAATGTTATCTTTTGCTCAGATATTTAAGAAAATGCTTTGGGGACTCACGCACTCGGTCGTCACTGCGCAGCAACTCTAGAAAGAGCACCTTGACCACGAATGCAACTCGAGGGCCCGTGCTGCATTGAACACCGCACCTGCCAGTGGTTAGGCGAGCGTCCTGACCACTGGCCTGCAGCCCGAACTGATGTCACGCAAGATAGAATGCTATGTGTATTGGTTGGTGATTTTTGCCTGTCTGAGTACGTGTGCACTGAAATCGGTCACTTTGATGACAACCCAAGTTTTCAGGGAATGGGCGATTGCATTGGCTTTTAGTTTGAAGGAATGACCTCAATAGCCAATGAAAATGCACTGTTCGTGTATACAAAGGAAAGTCTCCCGTTTCCGGTGACAGTACACATTACACGGATTTGTTTGCAAGCGATGCAGATTCATGACAGTGACGAGGTGGGCCGTTGCGCAATCAGAAACATTTTTTCAGATCACAAAATGCACACTGTCTTCATGTGACGTCAAAACCAGCTACGTATTTGGCGGTGGATCTGACATTCGAAATTTACGAAGTATATGCAACTTTCTGATTCGAGCAAAAATCTCAAATTCGCTCAGGGGACTCCCATCGACGCAAATCCTGCTGTAAATCGATTTGTCTTTAAAATCAGACCGCGTGCCGACTCGTATTGGGGGAAGTGGTCACAGATGCAGAATGAAAAATATCAAAATAGCCAAAGTGGTACTCCCCACATTGATATGCGACCATGAACTATAAAGCAGATTCAAGTCATCTGAGGTTTTTTCCACATTGGGCACAATGTCGTTCTGGCATTTACAGCTTTTGTCGCTATTGCCAAAAAGATTATTGTGATTCAACCAAGAAATGACAAAAGGGAAACTACATACACCTCTTAAAACAGAATTTTAATAAAGTCAATACTGTCTTAGTTGCAGCGCTGGCAAAGCCTAAAAGTCACACGAAACATGTGGTGCACTATATTAAAGAAGGGAGAAAATTTCAGATTCTATGGTTGTGTGCGTAGGCCGATTTCTAGAAGCGTGGTCAAGCTGAGAATAATGCGATGAAGACATACGAACTCCAGCAGCTGTCCAATCAGTGAGACGAAAAAGTCAGTTGATTTCTTTATTTTCTATTTTTGGGCAGGAGGATGGGTTTTTTGTTTGTTTGATTGTTTCTTGTTTTTACTCGACGTTTATGGTAAGCGGAAAGTGCTTCAATATGATACCTCAAGCTATTACCACAGAAATCCTTCAAGATTCACTTTGAGTTGCATGTTTACTAATGAGCAAATGAGATCGGGAAATGCATGTGCTTGTTCAGTAAACTCTTCGAAAGCCAGCGAAATCAAACAGAATTCGGAAGCAGAATTAATTATCTAGACTTATAACCTACTGATTAACTATTTGCCTGTGTCGTCTGATAGTGGAAAACAGAGCACTTCCTGTATCTTTAAGTTTGAAAAAGAATCTCACACAATCACTTCAATCTCATATCAATGATTATTTGCATTTGCCACAACGCAAGGCGGTGTTGTACTTGTATGACCTCATGACCTACAGTAGATGTGCGCACTAGTTAGTCATGGAATTTCCTCTCACTAAAATTTCTAGTGAGAGGAAATTCATTTTTCTAGCAGCCGCGTTCAAATTCATCTGTCGCTTTCTGTTGAGAGTGCAAGAAAACGGAAGCAAGAATGCACAGTCGTCTGCCTCTTCTGCCCAGGTTTAGCAGCCAAGATGCCTGATTCTTGTGGTTTGGGGTGGGCATCAAGCAGCGATGGTTTCTCCTTTGACTCACGTGTATCTTCCCCACATTGATGACTTCAACAAGCGCCAAAGGAATTTTGCTCCACAATCATGTTTTATTTTAGCCTGCCAATGAATTTCTTTCTTTCTGTTGCAAAGCTGTGTGCATACGCGCGTTTTGTCAGCTGTATCTTTTCATGCAACTCATGTTAGCATGGGGGGGCTTCTTTCTTGCGGGGCCTGCTGGTTTCAGACGGAGGTTTTCACATGGCAGCGTCTATTAGTTTTGCTGTTCGATTGCGACAAAGTGTTGAATACGCTGCCGAAGAGAACATTCAGTGCATCTGTGAAAGTGTGCTCTAACTCCTCTTGGTGAGAAAGAAATTTCAATGATGCAACGCCGCGAATCTTGTGAGATCGTTTCATGGTCATGTGGATGCTTTCCCTATTTCACCATGGTATCTGTGGTAGTAATTCTCACAACAGATGGTTCTTTTTATATCTAGACATGTGCGGAGAGGTCTTCAACTGCTAGTTTTATCCAGACAGAAACACAGAGACAATATGAACACCGTGTGAATAGCTTTCTTACAGTGGTCGTCTACTCCTAATCGATGCGCGCAATAGCTGTTTTTAGAGAAGTAATGGAAACACTACCGAAGTAATGGTTTCAGACTGAAATTGACAGTGACTGTACAAAGTATCGGCCAACCATTTTAGTTGTCACAGCTTACGTAATTCCAAATTGCACTCAAAGTATGCGCTCGAAGAGGAGTGAGCTTTTCTTCGAAACTGAAAGTCTGGAACATTTTCGCGCTGCTTTTAAGAGTGGTCGACAATGCTTCACTTGCTCCTAAAGGGGTACAAAAAGTTTGTCTCGCGTGCGCAAAAACATACGAAAAACTTATATTTTCATGACGTCTTGGTCGGCAGTCAGTCTGGTCGGCCTTGCTGCGTCCCGAACACTGCTGGCACCGGTGCGACTGTCCTCCGTTCTGAGAATCAGACGTGGGGGAGGGACGGGGCCTCAGCCGTCCGTCCTCGCTCTGTCAGGCGCTCTTCAGAGAGGTGTGGGTCTCGCCATCATCCCATCCCACACCGCCATTAGGCCCATCGCCATTTTGAGTCACTTCCACCGCCCGCCATTTTGAATCACGCGAGCTCAGGCCGATCTCCACGCAGGCAGCCGTTCCCCCGTCTTCACGGCACGGCGATGTCCCAGCTCACGTCCCTCCACCCCCTCCTCCCCCCTCCACCCACCCATCCCCACCCCACCTCATCCATCCCTGTGACAGCTGGGGTTGGAACGAGCTTCCTCCCATTGAGGATGGGTCGTGGTGAGGGTTGTTATCCATTTGACTTGGGAGTCTCTTTTATTTTTGGTACCGGTTACATGTGAGGGATGGGCCGAGGCGTCCTTAAAGGGAAAACGGGGGCGACGAGATGTTGATGTGCTTGCCTAGAGAGTCGTGAATCAATCGTACTGAGATCCGCATCACGGTGCGTCATCTGCTTTTGCTAGAACAATCTTACATTCCGTTTTCAATACCTTCGCCATTTTGCCTTCTCCTCCTCCTCCTCCGCTCCACCTCCACTTCCCCCTTTCTCCAACCACCGCTCTCCTCGTCATTGTCCGCTAAACATTTCAGCCTCCTCAAAGCCCTCCCCGTCCGCAGAGAAAAAAAGCACATGAATGCACGCTCACTTTTCTTGGCACGCAAGGTCCGGATTGACGCTCCGCCGATTTCAACGAAGACGTCAGTAGCGCCGACGATGAGACTGCAACCCAAATTCTGATAATCATAATCATTGTTTTGTCCTTGCAAGGAAATTCCTGTAGGGGGAGTGTCACTCTCGGTCTCCGCTGCGCAGCGTCAAGTAGATGGTGTTACTCCTCGTAGGAATGGCAATGCGGACAAAGCATCTCGACCAGTGATGCAACTTAGAATCCGTACAGTTTCGAACACTGCACCTACTAGCCACAGTATGACTTTAAGCGAGTCCTCTAGCCTCTGAAGTGAAGCCTTCACATGCACAAAGCGCTGTGCTGTCGAGGGCAGACTGCGGCCTTTCCTGGGGCCATGTGCAAGAAATAAGAATGGAGTAATTTATTCCTGAGTAGAGGTATTCAAGAATAAAGTGCCAGTGATTTGTATGCAGGAAAACTGAATAGCTCTATTCCGGCCTTATTTCTACGAATAACCTGCCAGAATAGAGCTATTCAGTTTTTCTGCATACGAGTCACTGGCACTTTATTCTTGAATATCTCTATTCATGAATAAATTACTCTGTTCTTTTTTCTTGCATACGGTACCAGATCAATGGGTACTGCAATATGCCACTTGCAATCTGCAGTGTGCTGTTTCGATGCAGCATGCATTTAAAGATGCTTGAAGGCAGTATTTGTAGCGCCTGTGGAAATCTCCAGCCCTACATTTTGCTCCTAGTCTCATTTCAGCAAACACTCACATACATAATTATACACACACATCCATATGCAGGTGCTACACTCATACACATATACACGCATACAAAAGCGCACACGCACAAACACACACACATGCACGCGCACACACATGCGCGCGCGCACACACACACACACACACACACACACACACAACCACACCGATTGGTTAATTGAGTAACTGTGGCTAATAGACTGATTGACTGACTGACTCACGCACTCACTCATTCACTCACTCACTAACACTGACACTGACTGACCTCCTAACTCACTCCCTGACCCACTCACTCACTCACTCACTCACTCACTCACTCACTCACTCACTCACTCACTCACTCACTCACTCACTCACTCACTCACTCACTCACTCACTCACTCACTCACTCACTCACTCACTCACTCACTCACTCACTCACTCACTCACTCACTCACTCACTCACTCACTCAATCAATCAACCAATCAATCAACCAACCAACCAACCAACAAAACAATCAATCAACCAATCAACCAATCAACCAACCAACCTATCAATCAATCAATCAACCAATCAATTAATCAATCAATCAATCAGCCAACCAATCAATCAACCAATCAATCAATCAATCAACCAATCACTGAACATACGCAAAAAGTCACGAGGCTCGCGGTACCATCCTTTTCACCCATAGTTACAATTCCGACTGACCTCTCGCCTTTCACCCTTGCGTTTGTCTTGTCTCTACATCAGGAGCGGTCACGCATGCAGTTGGCCTCGGACGCCATACGGCAGAATCTGCTGCGGCTGAACGTGTACCTGGAGGAGCTTAGCGTGGTGGAGTTCCGGCAGGTGCCTGCCTACGACCTGGCTGACCTATTTGCGGACATCGGGGGCACTCTGGGTTTGTGGATGGGAATTTCCGTGCTGACCATGATGGAGCTGGTGGAGCTGCTCCTCAGGCTGGTCCTCCTCCTCTTCGACTCGGAGCAGCGCCCCGGGTCTGACTCGGGCTACGCCGGCAGCAACGGAAGTGTCCTGACAACCTTTCCCCGAGAAGCCATTCCCATCAGGCACCGTGAGGAGAACCGTTTATTCAATCCCACGGATTCGCCTGTTTGACATCAGAGGAAAGTTTTGCTGCACGTGTTGCCATCGAAGTCCGATGTGCGTCTGATGTCGGTGGAAAAGACCCTCTTTGGGTTCTCCTGCAAGGCGTCGATCAAATGTGGAAGTAAGAGTGTTATGAATGAGTGTAGGAAACTAAAGGAAAATAATGTTTTTTTGAACTAGAAAATGGCCACCACATGAGGACAACAACGAGAAAGTTTACTCACCACAGCCCGAGCGCTAAAATTAGGGTGCACCCGTCAAGTGCCTGACATCGCGTAATGCATGCAAACACTTTTCACAACGCGTTCTACTTCATTAATGTTATGATCAGATCCACGAGAAAACACATTTTTCACTTCAGACTCAAAGTAGTGTTTGTTGTGATCGAAGGAAAAGAACACAAGGAAACAGCGCTGTGAACATTCGACTGATTTGTGAATTGGATTAAACCTTAGTCTTCACAACAAAATCATCTTCTAGTTCTGGCATGCTTGGAAATGTACTGTCTGTTTGTAGGAATAAAACTTTCTGGCAAGAACCGATGTGTTTCTGTCGATTTTCTTTATTCAATATAAAATTGTACATGTTTCTTTCCAGTTTCTGATTGCACTGACATTTCAATTTGCAAAAAGAATTTGTGGTTCTCATGCTAGCTGGGGCATCTTTGAACACAATTATTGTGCAAACATTGAAGAGCCCACTGTCTCTCGAGCGAGAGAAAGGCGCTGAAAATGGATGCACAGGCACAACTCCAGTGCAGCAATGGAATTTCTATAGGAGCTTAGTGCAATTCTGGGTCTATGAGACCCTTCAATAAAAACTACATTACCGCCATTTTCAGAGCTTCCTTTAATGCTATCGCAGGCCTCGACAGCTCTTGTTGAGCCCCCTGTCGGGACAGTAACGTGTCTTTGGGCTCCCTCGGGGTGTTTCTGCTGCGACAAACATCTGAAGATATTGAAGGATTGAATTGTGGAATGTGACTTCGTGTGGCACAAGGAGACTTTGCCATCACTTTGATTGTGCAGTCTGGACCTTGGACCCAGTAACATTCTCAACACTCTCAGCGACCAGCGTGTGGCCATTCTGCTATCCCTGCCTCTTCAGCTTGAGTTGGTTGTTGTGTGGCACTGTTTGATGACGAAGCAACTCCTCCTGCTGTTGCTATGGTTACCTCTACTGCTGCCACTACCGCCGCCACCGCTGCTGCTGCTCTTTTTCCTTCACTTCCCCCTGCTCCTCCAGCACCTGCTCATTTTTCTGCTTCTATTCCTCCTCCTGCTCCTACTCCACCTCTTCCTCCTGCTTCTACTCCTCCTCCTTTTCCTCTTTTTCCTCCATTTCCTGCTTTTCCTAATCCTCCTCCTCCTGCTGCTGTTGCGGCTTCTTCTTCTTCTTCTCCTCCTCCTCCTCCTCCTCCTCCTCCTTTTTCTCCTTCTCCTGTTCCTGCTCCTGCTCCTCCCCCTCCTACTCCTCCTCACACCTCCCTTCTCCCACCACCCTTCTCCTCCTCCTCCTTCTCCCCCCTCTTCCTCTTCCTCCTCCCCCCCCCCCCCCCCTCCTCCTCCTCCTCCTCCGGTCACGGTCTTGGCTGCTGTCCTTCATTGCTGCTGCACCTTGGTCTTTCCCACGTTCTTTTGCTAGTAGTCGATGCTGTTCCCGCTGGCTGCTACAACCAGCTGCTGCCGCTTTTGCTATCGCAGCTGCTTGATGAAGCTGCTGTCTAATTGCTTCTTGCTGCCATCTGTTGCTCTTTTCTGCTAAATCTATTGCTGCTCTCTGCTCTTTTGCTGCTGCTGCTGCTGCTGCTGCTGCTGCTACCCTTACTGCCTTTCCATCCTGTCGCTGTTTGTTTCCAGAACATCTATCGTTTCTTTGTTCGTTCCACTTGTGATTTTAAGGTGCAATCCGTTTCCTCGTCCTCGTTACCTCTGCAAACATATTTCTTTATCAGAAAAAAGAAAACCATGAACAAATCTTAACATAAAATTAGTTGAAACTTTGATTATTCAAAATGTTTTGCCGTAAAACTTTTCATTATAAATTGCAACGCATTTGTCCAAATGGTACCCCCCAAAAATGTATATGCTTTCTCTAAAGTTTTCCAGCTTTACCAACGAGACACTGTTGTTACTACCTGTCCTTTTCTGTCACAGTCGTGCTGTGCAGTTAAAGGTACAGAGCTCCTTTTCTACGTCTCTCATTGAGGTCATGATTGGTGACCCTGTTGCGCTACAAATAAGTAAATAAACAAATAAAGCGACAACTCTCGAGGATCAAGGCTCCCTGGAAGTACTGTACACACATATACCCAATCTGAGTACCCGGCTCAATGGCTAGTTGGGCCAAGCAGCATTGTGCTCGAGGATCAAGGCTCCCTGCCTGGAAGTACTGTACACACATAACACCGATCTGAGGAAGCTAGTTGCTAAATGGCTAGTTATGTTCAACAGCATCGTGCTGGAGGAAAAAGGCATCACTGCCGCCCTTGATGACCTCCTTGGGCAGGAGACGATGGATGGCATCGCTTGGCAGCCTACAGAACAAAACCCGATACTCAGGACGGAAGTTATAAAAGGCACGAGCACAACCTCCAGCAGGAAATACAGCGTGGGCGCTGTCGTCTCTGTGGAGAAACCAGGAATAAAACACAATCCCGCCAGTGTCGCGAGAAATTTCCACTTGGCCTGTTTGATCGAAATAGAGCACTAAGCATTGGTAAATGATGAAATATCGGGTCTAGGAGTCGAGTCCTTGCTGGCTTGTCCACACAGACTCGCTGGTCTGCATGCTATCCATCAAACACTTTGGGGCTATTTACACTCTAGTGTTAAACCAAAGTGTATTAATGAGGAAAAGTTGGGGGTGGAGTGGGTGGGGGTGGGTGAGAGAGAAAGAGAGAGAGAGAGAGAGAGAGAGAGAGAGAGAGAGAGAGAGAGAGAGAGAGAGAGAGAGAGAGAGGCGGGCGGGCGGGCGAGCGGGCGGTCGGGCGGGCAGGCGGACAGATGGACGGATGGACGGACGGACGGACGGACGGACGGACGGACGGACGGACAGACAGACAGACAGACGGACAGAGAGACAGACAGACAGAGACGGACAGACAGACGGACAAGAAGAGACGGACAGACAATGACGGACAGGCAGACAGGCAGGCAGGCAGTCACGGACACAGAGAGAGAGACGGGGTGGGTGTTTTTTTTTTTAAAGAGATCTGTTGTAATCAGAGGACCAATGGAAGATAAATCAGATATGTTCAACTTCAAGTGTAACTCTTTTCAAATATGAATGAAATCAAAAGAAAAATAAAGATAAGAAAACCCAACGACTCTTTTCCATTAAAGGGGTGCCGTTTTTATGAGCCAAAATGCTCTTTACGACATAAGTGCGATGGAGTCCCAGCCACTTTATACGGAGTGAATACAACTATCTGCGAAAGATGCCTATCCAGGTTGGTTTGTTGTCTGAGACAAATCCGGAGATGGCGCTCTCGGGGATGTTTGTCCAGACTATCATTGCAGCTTGCTATACGCTTCCCTGAGTAGCGCCGATGTGAAACCCACGTTTATCCTGCTTCTCGATTGATAAGCTCCAGTCGAGCATCTCAACCAGAGAGGTCGACCATCAGCAGTCATGGGGCTCTTCATCGCAAAAGGATTGGAGACAGTTGGAAAGAAGGTTTTGCCGCCAGGCTTGTAGTAAAAGAACAATAAACTCCCGAAAGAAAGAAAGATAAAAATTGCAAGGCAGGATAATTTGCACTTGATTAGTTGAGACGATTAGTTGTTTTTCAAGATTCTCGACAGTGAAGCCTGAAGTGTTCACGTTCATTGAGATATCCAGAGCACCCCACCATACTTCCAGGCTCTTAATTGGCATGGCTGCATGCACCATTGCTTGATTGCAAAGCCAACCGTTGCAGCCGCTGCAAACAGGATCCACGACGGCGTCTGGGAATCAAAAGCCATGTCGAAGATGTATGCGTTCCACGTAAAGCTATTCCTTGCCACCAGATTTGATAGCTGCGGAATCGAAGCAAAAAGGAGTGAAATCAAGTAGGCCTACTGTGGCATCAGTTCAAAGGAGGTGCATCACCACGATCGATTGTCATCGCACTGCAGACAAAAAAATGCCCGACAGACATGGACGATAACTCCATGATCTTTTTTCATCACCACTGTACCTTGCGCTAACAAGGGATTTTCTTACAAACCTGAAATGTTGGTCAATTTTATTCTGCTCATGCACGTTCTTTGAGGAAATAAAATTATGGGGAATCTCTTTGAATTACACAATGATTCAACAACTAAGCTGCGAATGAAGCCGGCAGAATTTTGATGGTAATAGTCGAAGATTTAAATCTCACATAAGGCTCTTACACACGTACCGGTTGTCCCCCGGTTTTGCTGCCGATCCGGTCAAGAATCGGAACGGTTGACTCATTTGCATACAATCCGGCCCGGTTTTTGTCGGTAGGGCAGGCTCTATTCTCCGACCTGGTTTCGACCAATTCGTATGGCGGGCGACGCGAGACCGACAAGAATCTCGCGACAGTTGCCAATTTAAATGGCGGACCTTTCTCCGCTTCGCACAGAAAACGCTGTATTTCGGGATGCTAAAAACCCCATCCAAAGAAAAAGTAAGCCATGAACAGCATTAATTTATCAAAGCTGTATGTTGAATGCATCAATAGGTCGTGAAAGATTCTACTTTTTACAAATCGAATGCAGGTCGCATGCAGATGTACAGGGCGAAGAATCCACCGCTTATCATTGCGCGTTCGCACAGAAAACGCTGTATTTCGGGATACTAGAAACCCCATCCAAAGAAAATGTAAGCCATGAACAGCATTAATTTATCAAAGCTGTATGTTGAATGCATCAATAGGTCGTGAAAGATTCTACTTTTTACAAATCGAATACAGGTCGCACGCATACAGCTACACGTCAAAGCGTCGTTGCCATAGCTCGGCGAAGGGACGTAACTCTAAATTCTGACCTCGCTGAAAATCGCTCGAGTGCGATGTCTCTGTGTAATCGTTGCGTGTGGCTGTCAACCCGATTTTTACACGCACGGTCAGACCGGATCGGGAGCAAAATCGGCTTGAAAACCGGTACGTGTATAGGCGCCTATAATGGAAGCAATCAGTGCCGAACACCGTCGGAACTTGTACTAAAGAAAACGTTCAGTGTGACATGTTGATTGGGGATTGGGTGCTTGCCGCGTCACTACAGGCCTTCTGGAAATGTCTCGAGTGCTCCAACTTTTTGCCTTTCACTCCAAGTAGTCGATTTCCTGGCTGGACTCGCGAAGCTAAACGCCCAGCAAAATCCATGGGGATACTGCCTTGACAGCCACAAATGGTGGGAAAGAGTTATGTAGAGGAAGCAATTTCTGGGTCGCGAGGGAAGAAACTGCGCTAATAACAGTTGTGCATGGGAAGACCGAGGTCGCGGGGGATGTGTCTGTGGTGGAGTTCTTTGCTGTCAGGCCGTGGAAGAAGTCTGAGGTATCGTTAGCAGTGATTCCTGAGTCGGCGCCCCTATTTCTTTCCCTGCTTGCCAAGTTGCATGCCTGCAAAGTGACACTGAACCCCTAAAGGCCAGACTGCTGAGCCAGGGATCGTCAAGGACATTCGAGAAGCCTGCTATGGTTAACCTCTTTGTACAGCAAGACAAAACAGTCATTCCATGCTCGTCAGAAGGAAGCGGTTCTTCATCGTGACTGAAAGAGCTTCGTCACCATGTGCAGGGATGGTGAGATAGGCTGAGGCAATCTGGTTGCAGCTGGAAGTAATTGGATGTTTAATCCGGAGGCTATGGGCGAGCATATCTGTGGATTCTGAACGTGTTTCGTTCTCGCGGTAGATCCATTGGAAGGAGCTTTAGACTCCATACTTAACCTTAGAAGTATTCCTCTCCTGAAGCCTCTCCCGTGAAGGCGTTATGCACGGTGGCGCCGTGGAATGAACGCAAATACCAACGAATTTCGTGCACAAATTCTAGACTTATCACCTTGGGCGCTCCATAGGAACTGGTTCAGGGCAGTAGTCCAAGTCTTTCGGTAAACGTAGAAAAGCCGCCTGACCCTTTAAATCCTCAGAGTGACGAGCAAGAAAGTTTATGCACTTTAATCCTGCTGGTTACGACCACTCTGCTGGCGATGTTCCCAAGTTCCTCACGTGCGAGAGAGGTGCAGATAAAGACACTGGTATTTGAAATCGGAGAACAGTGGAGAGTCATTACAAAGTATGTTTCAAAAAGTTCCCAGCCAATCAGATGCTTTGTGCCGCCAGTTTGTTTCCCGGCGGCTTGACTGTTTCTCACACTCCTCTCCTAGGGCGAGTGTGGCCCGTTTGTGGAAGCCTTTCCAAATTTTCTGCTAAGTCAACGCATTTTACAGCATAGAAATGCCTATGTGATTTTGGAGGGGGGGGGGGGGGTGTAGGTTCGGGGGGGGGGGGGGGGGGATCTTTGTAACCGTTGCAATTAGAGTTATCTCGTGTACACAGGGAAAAACTCAAATGAGGATTCGAGACAATTCTGCGACAATTATAACAAAACTCCTCTTCAATCTCAATTAAAAACTGGAGTGAAATGGACAACAGGCTCGAGGACGTGAATTCTCGAGATTAGGACATCTTGGTTAGGGGGCAGACAAAGAAATGAGTGCTGACATTTGTCCATAAATGAAGTAGAGTTGCAGAGTTAATAAGTTAGAGGCAGATTTCTTTGAAAGCGATTGACAAACCACAAAATCATCGCATCCTTTGCAATATTAAACCAGTGCACATCCATCGCTCCCCTTGCAATATTGAACCAGTACATCACCATCGCTCCCCTTGCAATATTGAACCAGTGTATCACCATCGCTCCCCTTGCAATATGTGACCAGCCACGACAAAACCAGTGCTAAGTCGATTTTTGGACAAAATAGGGTTTTAATATTTTTGAATTCTGCATTCATTTCTGTTTTTTTTATTATATGAGAACGAACAGTGTGAGTTAATTAGAATAGGAGTTACATGCATTTCAAGTTGGGTACTGAAGCAGCGGTCATTTAGGAAAAAACGGTCTCAGAAGATTTACCCTCTTCAGACATTAAACACCTTAGCAACGGTATTTCAAACTCCGTTTTCAAAAATAGATGACCTTATTTTTCTTCGACATCCACAGAGCGGGAACGCGGAGAGAGCGGCCTTTCTAACGGTATATAACATGAAGGGGTTCTGCAAGGGTTTAGGTGCGTTTATTGCGGCTAAAATGAGGTAATTAACGCTAATTACAGGGAGCTTTTGAAACAATACATAACACAAAAGTCTTTATTTTACCATCAAAATATAATTCTTCAACATGTTTCCTTTACTGGCATGATAGTTTGAACCATGTAGAATCTATTTTTATCAAAAAGTGAAAATCACCCAGATTGACCCTCCCTGCCTTTTCTCAGACTTAGAGCAAGAGAGGGCCGCGCGACTTAGCACTGGTTTTGTCGTGGCTGGTCACATATTGAACCAGTACATCACCATCGCTCCCCTTGCAATATTGAACCAGTAGGCCTACATCACCATTGCTCCCCTTACAATACTGAACCAGTAGATAAACATCGCTTCCCTTGCAGTATTGAACCAGTGCATCACCATCGCTCCCCTTGCAATATTGAACCAGTACATCACCATCGCTCCCCTTGCAATATTGAACCAGTAGGCCTACATCACCATCGCTCCCCTTACAATACTGAACCAGTAGATAAACATCGCTCCCCTTGCAGTATTGAACCAGTGCATCACCATCGCTCCCCGAAAACCCAGCAGCCAAGAGATCCAGCTGATGAACAGGGGAATCGAGCGGCTCCGGTCGTGTGATGTACGCAGTGTACTCTACGTGTATGGAGATAATTTCCTTCCATATCAAGAGCAAAAAATGATTGAACAAACAGACCAAATCAAACGACATGAAAATCGACACTTTTTATGCCCGTAGAAGCATCCTCTCAGATAATCAAATGCTTTCATGAACATCTTTCGATTGTTTTGACAGAAGACAAAACCAACCCCCGACATTTCTGTTCCAACCGCCGTAGGTCTTTCTCTTCACCAAGGTATATTAACACTCTCCTTTTCATTTCCTTACACAGAGAGCCTCTAACATATAGAACACATGCTCCTCACGAAAGAACAAAGTTGAAATTGAAATTAGCGTCCACCATATTCAACCAAGCTGTTCGAAGAAGGAAGGAATTGGTGGATGTATGAATGATTGAATGGACGGATGGATGGATGGATGGAGTTTTACAACCTATCAGCCTTTGTAGGCTGTGTAAAGCCACTGGGGACAAAAATCACTACATGTAGAATAGTTTAGAGTAAGCGCAAATTAAGTCATGATGTCCCTATTTATTCGACTCATACGAAGGAGGGAGACACATACGAAGGAGGGAGACACAGTGGGCCTATTCTGACCCCGACCCACAGGGGGCGTTTGAAGAGGGCTTCCGAATAAACATGTACTTCAATAACATGAGTTGACCACCTTGTCATAGAACACAGCCCTGGGATCACACAGCATTTAAATTCATTTGCATTCTCATATACATCATGTGTTTCTCTTACTCGCTCGATCCTAGCCTCAAGACTGAGCAAGCATGTTGGGACAGAAAAGAAAAAAAAACACAACTACTTTTCTGAACAAATACTTTATTATTGCCTACATTTTGTCCAAAAGACTAAAAAATCTCAATAAAAATAATTTGCCCATTAGATGCATTTAAATTGTAAAAATCAGTGTCTCTCATTCTGTTCTCATTATTACCAGTTATCAAGCCTGTTTGATCAGATTAACCATTTGTAATGAGACCATAGGAACAAGTGCATAGCTGGCAACAAGACATATACAGTATGGTACAGAAGTTTATGGCAGAGGACCAAAGACACCATCAGACTAATGAGTCAGAGCTCTAGTTTTTTAATTTTCTGATTATATTAAATCACAAAACAAGGCTAGTGAAGGCAGCACGTGTAGTGGAGTTACCGTAAAAGTTGGCCTATAAGCCGCTACTTTTTTTTCATGAACTTATCAGCCGGTGCGGCTAATGTATGACTTTTTTCTGCATCGCCAGAGTCAGCGATGTGTTTTTGGGTTTGACCTACCGTAAAAGTTGGCCTATAACACGATTAATTAGTTTAATGTACATATGTATATGCTGACAAATTTTGTGAAATAAAAGATGACGATTGAAAATCCTTTCTGTTTTGATGTTTCTGTTCGCTTTTGATGCTTTTCTCAGTGGTTTGCGGCGACTTTGTTTTGCCTTAGACATGTTCGGTTTTCATGCGGCTTGTATGCCAGTGCGGCTAATATATGGATTTTTCTGTAGTTTTCTTTAAAAACGGGGGTGCGGCTTATAACCAGGTGCGCCTTGTAGGCCAACTTTTACGGTAACTAAAATATGAACATTTACATAACAAGGTCATTTCTCACAGGAAAAAAAAGAATCAAGTATCTTGACACAAATGTCTGTTGTTCCAATTACAGCTGCACAGTGACAAAGTCTAATGCCTCTGTACCATCACAATCAACTCATAACTCCAATTGTCTTCATGTCTTCAGACAGAGCACTGAGATGTATTTATTGTTGTAGGAAAGCAATGCATCATTCAAGTTCCTCAGCTGACTCACACCACACAGTTTTCCAAGATGTTCTTGCTTAGAATCTTCTCCAAGTGGTCCAAAGAGCCTGCAAGAATGTTCTTGTGGGGTCCCATCCAAGTGTCCACATTTTTAGTCTTATATTCTGTAAATAACAAATCTCTCTTTTCTTCAAATAATGGCAACTGCACACCATTACCATTCTCCGCAAGATAATGGTTCCAATGACATTCAAATACTGAATCCATGAAAGCGTTCATGCCTATGATGCCCAACACTGAGGCACACAAACTATTTCATCAAAGCAGTTCATTTCCATCTCAGCAAAGCGCCAATGGCAAATAACCACATCAATTCAAAGATCAAGGATTTAAAAAATTCCTGAATGTACCGATAGCCTGCAAAACTGCATAATGCCAGAGTAACATCAACAAAAAGACTTAAATACCCACTTCAAAACATTGAACCCTCATTTCAAAGTTTTTTCCATCAAAAGAAAATGCCTGACAAATAAAAAATACACGATTTGCTCAAATTAATACACACACGCACACACACACACACACACACACACACACACACACACACACTCACACACACATACACACACACACACACACACACACACACACACACACACACTATTCCCATAGCAGAGAGTTATGTGACCAAATAATTGATAATAATTTCTCATGAGATCATGATATTCGCAATTAAACAGTTTTGAGCACCTCAGGCAATCAGCTTTGCACCTCATCAACCCCTGGAACATTCATCATAGAAAGATAAAATTTTCCATATTATCACATTAGATATTCATCAACAATATGTTATTTACCATTCCAAAGCAGCACATCCCTCAGAAAAGAAAGACACAGGAAATAGAGATTTTGTCATGTGTTCACAACCACATTAAGTGAAAAGTGCCCACCTCATCTCCATCCTTCCCTCCACCTATCAACCCTCTCACCCACCCACTGTGCCTGCTAAGGTGAGCATTCCACCTCATCTCCATCCTTCCCTCCACCTATCAACCCTCTCACCTACCCACTGTGCCTGCTAAGGTGAACATTTCACATTGAATACAATGTACTCTGTAAACAACAAACCCCTTTTCCTTCAAACAATGGCATCTGCACATCAGCAGCATTCTCAACATGATAACTATACCAATGATATTTTAATACTCAAACCATGAAAGTGTTCATGCAAATTGAAAACATCTCAGTAAAGTGGTCCATTTCCATCTCACGACAGCATCTGCAAGAATGATGCTCCACAAGTTTCTTACTACCTCAGGATTCTGTTTGTCCAACACATGGTTTCTGAAATTCTCAGAGAACAGCAGAACACACGTGTACTGTGGTGATAACATGATTTTTGTCTATGCAATAGAAGATGTACAGAATTGTATGTAGTGAAACTTGCTGTTAAACTTTTCACAGTGTAGTTTTTAGGCCAAATGTGTAGTTCTTATTTTTTAAATCATTGCCAGTTTATTAATAGGGGATGATATATACAATTACCAAATTAGTTTAAATGAATAATAAATATCGGGGGGTGGGGGGGGTGGGGGGGTGGTTATGTCTAAACCAGACTTTCCTTAAATGCAGTTTTCACTGAAATGAGAAAATGCCTAACTGCATGAAGAAGAGCAAAGTTACAACTCCTGGAGTTCATTCTCATGAAGTTAATAGAAGACCTTCACAAATGATACAGATTGATGCTTTATGAAATAATATTTCATTAAGCAAGGAACCCTGTAGGCAAGATATACTCTCCCAATATGACTATATCTCTCTAAATAATACCCATTCACAAAGACACAGAGGTCAGCAGTCCACCAAGCTACAACCAGCAGTGTGCCAAGCTACAGCCAGCAGTAAACCTGCTTGCAGCCAGTAGACCACCAGTTACAGCCAGCAGTAAACCTGCTTACAGCCAGTAGACCACCCGTTACAGCCAGCAGTCTACCTGCTTACAGCCAGTAGACCACCCGTTACAGCCAGCAGTAAACCTGCTTACAGCCAGTAGACCACCCGTTACAGCCAGCAGTCTACCTGCTTACAGCCAGTAGATCACCAGGCTGCCAAGCTACAGCCAGCAGTCTACCTGCATACAGCCAGTAGACCACAAGTTACAGCCAGCAGTCTACCTGCTTACAGCCAGTAGACCACCAGTTACAGCCAGCAGTCTACCTGCTTACAGCCAGTAGATCACCAGGCTGCCAAGCTACACCTTCAGTTTCATGTCCTTGCAGACTTTCTCCACACACTTCAGCAGCTTTTTCATGTCCTCAGGGAAGAGTTCTCCGATGTTCCCTATCCTGAAGCAGTCTGTGATCACCTTGCCAGGGTAAATCACCTGGTCTGCAAAGACAAGTACCCAGTGTATGTAAGATAGCTGTTATTTACCTATTGGTCAGGCAACTGCTCCCAAAGTTAGTAGAGATGCAAGGTACAGGCATGAGATCCTGAAATTGTTAAATTAACAGAAAAAATTAGTGGGGGTCTGGGGGCTGGCGGAAGCCCCCAGTGGGGTCGAGGGGCAAAGCCCCTTGCAGGGGTCAGGGGGCAGAGTCCCCTGAAGCTGAAGAGTTTTCACAATTTTGACTTTTAAAAAGTCACTCTCCTGACAGCTGTGGCAAATACCAGATTATAATTGTTGAAATTTCATGGTTTGTATTTGAGGATCTTAAGTTTTCTTACCATAAAATGTACCTTTACTAAAAAAATAAAAAAATTAATACATAAATAAATAGACAGGTAGTATGTATATTTTATTTATCATATTGTTATGTTTTGTATTGTGATAAGCTCATATCGTTGTGTAGATTATTGTGCAGCCACCTTCACAACGTGACTTTTGGATGTCAGGTGTTGTACAAAGCTTTTTTTACCGTTGTTGGCATAGTTTATCACTTCATCATTGCACAAACTGCAAACTGCTTTCCCAGCTGAGTTCACTTTGGCGATCGTGTCGCCAACTTTCACCTCAATATCACCAGTACAGACTGAGGTGCCGGGGTCGGTCGAAATACTGCTTGAAAAATAAAGAACCGTGGACAGCAACCGACAAAGTATTCTTTCGTGAGTACAGATGGCCCTGAAAAGGGCCGTTCGTAGGTGGACGTAGACCAAGGGGGGTAGAGCCTCCCGCCCAGGGATGTAGACCGCCGAGTCACAAGGACGTGGCGGCTCTGTCTCTGTGGCACTGGCAGGGCTCCATCCCTGCTGGCAGGTATACGATGTGAAGTACTCTCTTGGCAAGCTTTCGGAAACCTTCCTTCATCAGGCCAAGTGTGTGAGAGGCTGGCAGGGACAGCTTAAATAGGGGATGGTACGCCGGTGTTAACACCAAGAACCAGAGACCTCATGCAACGCACGTGCAGATCGTGAGAAGTTCACTTGTAGTGCGCCATGAACCCGAGATCTCTGTTGAGTCCGGCGTGGTGCGTGCTGAACAGTCTGATGAACTTCTGTTCAGCGACCCTGCGTCGTTGAGTGTCATGCAATCCACCCGCTAGCACGCTAACCATCATATCTCTTGCTGAGTGGCCCGGCAAACTAAAGTGCTCTGCCACTGGTAGAGGTGACTGGCTCCTGATAGTCGCCCTGTGTCCATTCATGAGCTGGCACAGTGTCTGTCCTGTCTCTCCGACATACCACGCATCAGGACACTTCCTGTGGCACCGAATAAGGTAGACTACATCTCTGGAGCCGCAGGAGTAGGTGCCCCTGACGTGGTGTAGAACCTGGTTCCTGCTGATGGTGGTATCTGTGCAGAGGGATGTACAGGTGGCGCACCTAGCCTTTCCACAGGGCTGTACAGAGTTGATTCCCATCTGTCCCAGTGAACTGAACCTGCTGCAGACCAATATGGCCATCTGTACTCACGAAAAAATACTTTATCGGTTGCTGTCCACGGTTCTTTATTTCTCAATATCACCAGAAAGGGTAACTTTTTCTTCCATCCCTTTGAAACTCCAACAGTTTTTTACATTTCCTCCTTTGTCTATTTCTCTTGCTGTCGCTATCTCACTTGGTTTCAGCTTCCGAAGCATTTTTATCGGTTGAAGCAGCCTCGAGTTGCGCAGTGGCGCTTGCGCCGCTCAAACGTTTCGCTAAATTTCCTGCTCATCAATGCTTGCAAGCGCTGACGAGATTCCTGCGGGAAATTTAGCGAAGCGTTTCTCGGCGCAAGCGCTGCTCCTGTCCATCGCTTTAAAGTGCCGCCACTGCGCAACTCGGGGCAGGCGTCGAGAAAGATCAAGATGGTGATCATGTCGAGCAGACGAACTATATTCCCAAACACGGTCATCCTCAAAGTGTCTCTCATTTTCAAACCACTTGAGACCTACATTTCCGGTAAATGCCCAGAATAGCGCGCTATCTTTCACCATTTTCACCTGTACGCGCTATTCATTGTCATCAATCTTTTCTCATTTTTAAACCGCTTGAGAACTACATCAGCGTCTGCAGGCAAGCAGCGAAAGGCGCAATCTAAAAATAGATAAGCGAGTGACCTCTACCAACTTCCAGTGACACGTGACGTCACGCCAAAGTGAACGTCGGATTACAGACGCGACGCTTAGAGCCTTATATACAAAACCTCTCACACACACACACACACACACACACACACACACACACACACACACACACAAATTTTATCAACGGATCTGCGCGAATCACGAGAATGGCCCCTGGAGCTTCAGAATTAACTGATTTCCGTTAATTAACGGAAAAATCTCTTGCCTGAAGGTATTACTTACTTACTTACTCACACACACACACACACACACACACAAACACACACACACAAACACACACACACACACACACACACACACACACAAACACACACACACACACACAAACACACACACACACAAACACACACACACACAAACACACACACACAAACACACATACACATACACACACACACACACACAAACACACATACACATACACACACACAAACACACACACACACACACACACACACACACACACACACACACACACACACAAACATAAAAGACTTTCATACCTGTTGTTAGTTGCAGAGTCTATACAGTAACACAATTGCAAATATGCAACAAACAAGAGAAGAATCTGTGCTCAGAGTATCACAGAAACATTCTGTTGATGACAGTGATGCATACTACAATGCTAGGGATGTTGACAGTGATGCATACTACAATGCTAGGGATGTTGACAGTGATGCATACTACAATGCTAGGGATGTTGGTAGAGGCAGAATCATGACTGTGGCTAACTCAGTCAGATATCCTCAATAAAGTTTCAGAAACCACCCATATTCTCTACAGTTTTACTAATGAAAAGTGATGACGACGACGACGACAACGATGATGATGATGGAAATGGCAGACATGAAACCCATGATAAGCTTTGTGCCACTCTAACACATTATTGTACATCTACCTGTGCATAAATCAGGTCAGAAAGCACATGACATAAGGGGAGTCATGTAGCAAAGAAAAAGCCAAGGAGCTTACCCATGTCATTGAGGCGGTTGTAGAATTCTGTAAAGTCAAAGTTGGGGTCGTTTGGAAACTTGAAGGAGGTGATGATGTATCCACAGTCTTTCTCCTGCAGCAGCAGCTCAAAGCCCAGTTTCTTCATCCCTTCTTGCACAATGCGGTTGTTCTCTTTGTACCTGCACAGCATGAATGAATGAATGAATGAATGAATGAATGAATGAATGAATGAATGAATGAATGAATGAATGAATGAATGAATGAACGAACGAATGAATGAATGCATGGAACTTTACAGCATATCAGCCTTTGTAGGCTATAAAAGGCCATCAACCAAGAAATTACTCAAGTTGGTGAGAGTAAAAGCAGAGCAAATCTCAATTCCCCTTGTTATTCCCCTTGAACAAAGTGCATAGGGAGATCCAGGGGGTCTCTTCTCACCCCCAACCCCCAGGGGGGTCTCTTCTCACCCCCAACCCCCAGGGGGGCCTGCACAGCAGAGCAGGCACTGGCAGTGTAGTCAGGCAAAGTCCCTCTCACTGACCTCAAAATATTCTGGCTGACTGTATACTGGTGTTCCTAACCACTACCATCCATGACCTCACTAAGACTGCACACCAACTAGAAGGCCATTCAAACTTCAGCGGTGTAATTCATGAACGTGGACTTTCAGCGTAGTCTTAGACTAGTCTTAGACTACTGCCGCTGGTCTCGGACTACTGTCGTAGGTTACAATTCATGAACATGGACTGTCGTAGTCTACAATTCATGAACGTGGACTTCGGTTCAGTCTCGGACTGAACTGCGGACTACGGTGGTCCAAGGATTTGTTGGACTACACACCAAAGTCCAAGGCTGCCGCGAAATTAAATGGCCGACCTGCCTACGCTTCGCACAGAAAACACTGTATTTTGGGACACTAGAAACCCATCGAAAGAAAATGTAAGCCATGAACAGCATTTAATTATCAAAGATGTATGTTGATTGCATCAATAGGTCGTGAAAGCGCTTACATTTTACAATTGGAAATGCAGGTCGCCGAGCATCTCAAACTCCGTGCACTTCTATTTATAGCTGACGCGCGGACCTCAGCGACACCAGGAAAGATTATAAATACATTGTTGTCCTCGAACCTGCCTGCTGTTGACATTGGGTACAATGCTAGTGTTGTCTGATGCTATGAAAACGATACATTAAAATTGCATCTGTGTTATGAAAACACTGCTCAGATTAAATTGCTTTATTTTTGGTAACTGAGAAAATGTGTGACAATGTACGCCAGGGTTTCACGAGTTTGGTGGGAAAAGTGCGAGCTGAGGCTGGAGTGTGTGTGTGTGTGTGTCACTGTGTGTGTATATTTTTCCTCATCAAGACAGATTTTTGTTCCATCCCTTCCTTACTGAATTTCAATGGTTCTCACTTGGAAATCCTGCCATATTGTAAAACTTGATCTTCTGCAGGTTTGCCTCGTGCTGATGAACTTAATAAACGGTGACACACACACACACACTCCAGCCTCAGCTCGCACTTCATTTGTCACCTCCTCCCATGCTGTCCGTCTTCTTTTGTTTGCTTGGGCTGTGTGTATGCTGCTGTTAATGTATCCGTATCTTGCTGACACCGCTTTTATGATAGCTACCGATTCCCGCTCCATGAAATTGGGGCTTTTCTTCGAGGTTTTGCTACCGATCGTGGCTGACACTTTTGACGGGAAGTTTGAAGCGGTACGCTATGCGCTTGCGCACTGGGCGGAATCCCCACGAATTCCCCCTCATTCTAAAAATAACCTATAGACTATGTCAATCAGTCCCAGCCTTTCAAGTCAACACCCAGTCTGGGTTCGTGAATCGTAGACTCGCTTAGTCCCAGACTAGTCCCAGACTACGCGGTGGTCTGGGACTAGTCTGGGACTCAAAAGTCCAAGACCAGTGCTCTCGAAAGTCCACGTTCATGAATTACACCCCAGGAAACCACATCACCAACACATCCATTTTTGGTTGACAACCAGCCAAATGATTAGAACCCCAGCATTCAAGATGTCTATTTTTCACACACACATGAAAAGGCACCTATACACTTACACACCTGCAAATCTTTATCCCAACCAACAGCCATTTTCTAAGTCTTTGGATCCATCACACATTACTTGTCTACCTTTCTGCAATTCTCTTTGCTCTCCAACCTATAAGCCAGCAAATGAACCTCCACACCTACCACCCATTGTCTCTCTCCAAATCCTTTGACTGTGCTTTCCCTAAGTATTAGTTTAAAAATCTACCAACTAATCTACCTGCTTGGTTTCTCAGATAAGAGGCAAACTAGTCCCAAGTCAGGGCATGCATTTCTCAGAGCAAGATGCTTGCAAGGAGAGGCTTGTGTTAAATTTGATATGAAATGTTGATACACATCAACACCAGACTCTGCTTGCAAGCAGCTTGCCCTATGAAATGCACCAATGGTGTCAGTTGGGCTCCTGGGATTATCTCCCTTGGTGAAGTTTGTTCTACTACAGTTATCATTTGCCAATCATAAATCTAGTGAGAATGTCCTCAAGAGGCAATCATCAAATCTAGTGAGAATTCCTCAAGTGTCAATCATAAATCTAGTGAGAATTTCCTCAAGAGCACTATGCTCTACATTCCTTAAAGTTACAACTCCAATCCTCTAAAATCCCCTTTGCTGCTAACTTCTCTTTCTACAAGGTTCTTTGTAAAAAAAATCTACCCCTCACCTCTCATTTGTCCACAAAGAGCTACAGCCATCTCTTCCCTAATTCTCCAATGCTCACATGGCTTATTTTCATCCATCTACATAGTTCAGTATGTCTTGTCACTAAACTCAAATCTTTTCTCTCACCTGACAACCCCACCTCTTCTCACCTGTCTGCACGGCCCTTCAGACCTCCCAAGTCCAGGTACTCCTGAAGAGCTTGTCTGAAGGCCAGCATGGTGTGTGTGGGTGGAGTGAATCGGAACTGACTGGTTGCTTCCAACACTTCATATTGGTCTACCAGGTCCAGGCACAGGCTTCGAGCATTGCCTTGTGGTGAAGAGAGAGAAGTTAGTCAGATTCTCAAAGAAGTTTTCCCAATCACACCTCTCCATTAAATACCATATGAAACTGCCCATAAGCACATGATGGATATAATTATCTCAAAACATGAATGAACACACAAGCTCTCCGTTCAACCTTTCTAGCTCCATGAATTGACATCTAAACTCCACTTCATTCCTACAATTTCATATCTCATGGAATGTCTCACTTCATTTCAGGTGTACACATAATGCATTACTTTTTTTGATGAACACCTGAATATTCTTAAAACCTAAAATAATCTCATCTAATGCAACAGAACAGCAATGTAATTTGATTCAAATGACTGCCTTGAATCACCACTGGTTTTCAAGCAAACAGTCAAGTCACCATAACAAGGATTTTCAAATTAACTGTTGAGTGTGGATTGGTGAAGACACAAAGTGCCATGACTGGAAAAAGGTCATCACACATTCTGAAAAGGATAAAAATCTTAATTATTTTAGCCAGTTCCAAAGATCATACTACCATCAGTCTTCTTGGTCCAAC
Organism: Theodoxus fluviatilis; assembly: GCA_034096865.1. NCBI lineage: Eukaryota > Metazoa > Mollusca > Gastropoda > Cycloneritida > Neritidae > Theodoxus > Theodoxus fluviatilis. The sequence continues at coordinate 69,711 of JAWQFJ010000796.1, read as the reverse complement.
ATCCATTGATTTGATTACTATAATCGCCTGTCTACCAAGTAACTGTGTAAGCATCTCAGTTTGTATTCACTTGCATCCAAAGCCCACCTTTGCACTGGAGGAGCTTGCTCAGCCGGGCCACCACAAAGGAGAAGCCAGGCACCCCCTGCAGGCACTTGTTGGCGGAGGTCACCATGTAGTCTACGCAGCCTGCCTCCAGGTCCAGCGGCACCACTCCAAAGCTACTCATAGCATCCACCAGGTAGGCACAGTCTGCAGGACAGCACCATACAATGGGGCACAGGTAGGCACAGTCTGCAGGACAGCACCATACAATGGGGCACAGGTAGGCACAGTCTGCAGGACAGCACCATACAATGGGGCACAGGTAGGCACAGTCTGCAGGACAGCACCATACAATGGGGCACAGGTAGGCACAGTCTGCAGGAAAGCGCCATACAATGGGGCACAGGTAGGCAGTCTGCAGGACAGCGCCATACAATGGGGCACAGGTAGGCACAGTCTGCAGGACAGCACCATACAATGGGGCACAGGTAGGCACAGTCTGCAGGACAGCACCATACAATGGGGCACAGGTAGGCAGTCTGCAGGACAGCACCATACAATGGGGCACAGGTAGGCACAGTCTGCAGGACAGCACCATACAATGGGGCACAGGTAGGCACAGTCTGCAGGACAGCACCATACAATGGGGCACAGGTAGGCACAGTCTGCAGGACAGCACCATACAATGGGGCACAGGTAGGCACAGTCTGCAGGAAAGCACCATACAATGGGGCACAGGTAGGCACAGTCTGCAGGACAGCACCATACAATGGGGCACAGGTAGGCACAGTCTGCAGGACAGCACCATACAATGGGGCACAGGTAGGCACAGTCTGCAGGACAGCACCATACAATGGGGCACAGGTAGGCACAGTCTGCAGGAAAGCGCCATACAATGGGGCACAGGTAGGCACAGTCTGCAGGAAAGCGCCATACAATGGGGCACAGGTAAACCTCAGGACTACGGGAGTAAATGCTCAAGCAGTTTCAACCCAAAATTGTTTTACATATACACATATGTGAGCATGCATGCACACACACATGCACACATGTGCACACACACACTCACATGCACACATGTGCACACACACACACACACACACACATATACACACACATACACACACACACACACACACATATACACACACATATACACACACATACACACAAACATTCTCACAGAGGATTTCACAGCCTAGGTGTACACCATTTTAAAATTCTTAATTTTACAATTCAAAGTTGTATCATGCAAACAAACTTCTATCAAAATTCTTCACTATCTATATTTTGCTTCCTTTTTTTCTTTGAGATAAAAGTTCAGATTCGACATCATAAATCTAAAAAAAGTGAAAATAAACCAGTTGGATCAAAGTCCTCTTTTGTCATCATTTTCACACAAAAAGTTTATCGACCGCGACCTGCTAAAAACCCACCTGGAATAGCACTTTTGACAATTTGCCCAATTTCCTCCACTTTGTTGAAGACGCCTGTGCTGGTTTCACACTGCACAACGGCCACCAGGTTGAAGGATTTATCTCCCTTGACAATCTCCCTCACTCTGTTGACATCCACGAGTCCATTCTCTGGAAAGCTCTCCAGGCGTGCGGGAATGGACAGCACCTCACAGATCTTGGCCATGCGCTTCCCATAGGCTCCATTCTCAAGAATGAGCACCTGAAACACGCAGAGTAAAGAGAAATGAAAGCAGGAAAGCAGATGCCCCGAGGCCGGAGATGGAACTCATATGATGAAATAGGCAAAAATAGAGTAGCAGGTTTGACAAGAGGAATGTGTTACAGGAATATAAACTTCAACAGTCCAACTCATGTTCAGCCAACAGAATGTAGCTACCAGATGGTGCACTGGACTTGCCAACAACTTATGAGAACATGTCAATTTTCATTGAATGAAATTTTCCATTTCATCCCTTTCTGTCCTGTCCTGCTTTGTCTAGTCTTGCCCTGTACCATCTGTGACGTCTGTCTGTGTGCCTGTACACATCAACATCTAGGTACCTTTCTCATAATTTCCTACACATGCATTCAATTACTCCTGTGTTCTCTTTATGTATGCAATGTCTTAAACACACACACACACACACACACACACACACACACATACACACACACAAACACACACACACACACACAACCAACCAACAAAAAACAAAACAAAACCCCCAAAACCTGCGAGAAGCAAAATAAATAACAAACTGTCTGTTTCCGTCATCAACTGATACTGCGCTGTCCAAGGCACACATTGAACATAGACATCTGCCACACAGGGCCTCCCACTGAGCCAGTGGTGGGTCAGGTCACAAAAACAGGAAAGCTGACAGCCATGTCATGGTCATTGTAGTGTCAATGGGAACACAATCTCTGCATGATTACACTGGTCTCCAAAATGCCATTTTGAAAGAGCAGGACATAACTGGTGCAGAAATGTGACCATATGCAAGATCATGATTTCTCTTCATTCAATTCAATAATCAATTATCCCTCTGGAATTTGACACAGTACATTAGTTCTGCCTGATGTACCATGAGCTTGCCAGCTCCATGACTAGAAATTCCATCAATACTTTGTGCACTCAGGAACTCAAGCTGTTGCCAGGAACTCAAGCTCTGCCATGCTACAGACATACATGTACATCATTTTCAGAGAAATGCCAGTTTGACTTGTTCCTCAAATGTATCATATCTCCATCCTGAAACAGCAACATTTAAAGGGCAAACTATCATGTAGATGAATTCACTAATCAGTAATACTATTCTGAAGATAAATACTGAATCTCATCAATCCAAATTAATCATGCTCTACTTAACATCAAACACCTTGATGAATCCATATTTCTTTTTTCTTTTTAACAGCCATTGAAAATGTTATATTAAATGAGTAACAGGTTACTGGGGGACAGAATTAAATCTGACACCAGAATCAATGAATTAAAGAATAGATACATTTCCATTACATTCATGTGATAAATGAAAAAGGCCTTAACCAAAGGCATTAAAAAACACACAACATGTCAACGACAACAAAGCCACGAAAAGCCTGGAATTAATGATACCCAAAGTTCCAAACTACAGCAAATTGAATTCTTTTGACCAATTTATCAAATGCAACAATACGCACAATATTTATTAACATTATGTAGCAAATCTTGAGGAAAATACAGACTCACCCGCGGTGACACCCTTGGCACAGCTGTTTGGAAAACAGACTCAATGGCGTACGTGCCGCTGCCCTGCAGTGGAACCATGGTGAAGTCCTTCTTTGAAGCTCCTACACACACACACACACACACACACACACACACACACACACACAGAGAGAAACAGACAGACAAATGCAAGGAATTAGAAAAACAATGCTCTGTAACATGACAATGAAATGCTTGAAGGATTCCATCATTTGTATGTAAGCAAAACTTTGACAGAAACACTCCAATACAGTAATAGTATGCTTCTCATTGATTCTGACAGAAACACTCCAATACAGTAATAGTATGCTTCTCATTGATTCTGACAGAAACACTCCAATACAGTAATAGTATGCTTCTCATTGATTCTGACAGAAACACTCCAATACAGTAATAGTATGCTTCTCATTGATTCTGACAGAAACACTCCAATACAGTAATAGTATGCTTCTCATTGATTCTGACAGAAACACTCCAATACAGTAATAGTATGCTTCTCATTGATTCTGACAGAAACACTCCAATACAGTAATAGTATGCTTCTCATTGATTCTGACAGAAACACTCCAATACAGTAATAGTATGCTTCTCATTGATTCTGACAGAAACACTCCAATACAGTAATAGTATGCTTCTCATTGATTCTGACAGAAACACTCCAATACAGTAATAGTATGCTTCTCATTGATTCTGACAGAAACACTCCAATACAGTAATAGTATGCTTCTCATTGATTCTGACGGAAACACTCCAATACAGTAATAGTATGCTTCTCATTGATTCTGACAGAAACACTCCAATACAGTAATAGTATGCTTCTCATTGATTCTGACAGAAACACTCCAATACAGTAATAGTATGCTTCTCATTGATTCTGACAGAAACACTCCAATACAGTAATAGTATGCTTCTCATTGATTCTGACAGAAACACTCCAATACAGTAATAGTATGCTTCTCATTGATTCTGACAGAAACACTCCAATACAGTAATAGTATGCTTCTCATTGAAGCGGCGTGAAACAGGGCTGTGTGCTTGCTCCTACCCTCTTCGGCATCTTCTTCTCCTTGCTACTGTCCTACGCCTTCAGGCAGTCTGAGGATGGTGTGTACATCCATACCAGAAGTGATGGAGGTCTCTTCAACCTAGCCCGCCTCCGTGCAAAGACCAAAGTGCAAAGGGTCCTGATCAGAGAGCTGTTGTTTGCTGATGATGCTGCCCTGACTGCGCACACAGAGGAGGCGCTGCAGCGTCTCATCAACTGCTTTGCCCAGGCATGCAAAGAATTCGCTCTGACCATCAGCATCAAGAAGACCGAAGTCATGGGTCAGGATGTCAGTACCGCTCCCAGCATCTCCATCGGCGATCACACCCTTATGGTGGTGGAGGAGTTTACATACCTGGGCTCCACCATCTCAAGCAACTTGTCTCTGGACGCCGAACTAAACAAGCGCATTGGCAAAGCCGCAACATCACTGGCCCGCCTCGGAAAGCGTGTCTGGGACAACTCCATGCTGACAACAAACACCAAGATGAAAGTCTACCAGGCCTGTGTTCTCAGCACGCTCCTTTACGGAAGCGAAGCGTGGACCCTGTATTCCCGCCAAGAACGCCGGCTCAACACCTTTCACATGCGTTGCCTCAGAAGGATCCTGGGCATCAGCTGGCAAGACCGCATCCCCAACAAGGACGTACTGGCGCAAGCAGGTATTCCCAGCATGTTCGCCATGCTCAGCCAGAGACGACTTAGATGGCTGGGTCACGTTAGCAGGATGGACGACGGCCGAATACCCAAAGATGTGCTGTACTGCGAGCTCGCCACGGGATCCAGACCTGCAGGAAGACCTCTCCTCCGCTACAAGGACGTTTGTAAACGTGATATGACGGCGGGAGGCATCAACCCAGCAGACTGGGAAACGGTGGCCGCTGACCGCAACAGCTGGAGACACACCGTCAAGACTGGCATCCAGGCCAGCAAGAGGAGGAGACGGGAGCAGTGGGAGGAGAGGAGAGAACGCAGACGACAGAGGATGGCGTCGGCATCTACAGAGCCACGCCAAGACTTCACTTGCGACAAGTGCAACAGAGCATGCGGCTCAAGGATCGGGCTCTACAGCCACAGAGTACGCTGCCGCTCAACCCCGGACTGACCAAACCTGGCGCACACTCCATAGTCTCACGAGACTGACGGATGCCAACAACAACAACAACGATTCTGACTTGTAAACGTGAAGAAGTGGCAAAACATCCAAGGCAAACCAAATATGTCTGACATGACAGGATTTATCATGTTGCTTCACTTTTGCAGCTTAGTATAAAATGTAATAAATACAAGAACAGTTGTATCAGAAAAATAAAAACATCATCAACATGTCACTAATGACATTGAATAAAGTAAAGTTTTCTCCTAACACAAGCACTCTATCCCTCTAAAGCAAAGAGAGGACATGCAGTAATTTGTTCACATGTACTAGCACTCAGAACTCATGCACAAAGCAAAATACACTCACTCTTCTCAGGAAACACTTGAATACTTTTGCTTAGTAAAGACACACATGTATGCATAAGCATTTGAAGATGGGCAGGGAAATCAAAGCCAATTAGACCACACACAAAATAGTTGTGATTAAGGTAAACTGACTGACCCTCTTTTTTCCTTAACTTATTTTGGATCACAAAAATAATATTTTTTTAAAAGACAATAAACAACAATCTGTGCTATCCCATCTTCTCAATGGACATTAAGTAAAAGGAAGTGTTTTCAGCAAAAAGAATTGTTATTTATGTTCATATGAATCTACGGTATACATTATTGTAAAACACACACATGTGTATATATATATATATATATATATATTATATACACATGTACAATCTCAATCTGGCCTCCTTAATATAAAATAGAAGCATCTTTAAAAAAGTCAGGCCTACTTACCAACCCCCCTTTTTTAGGGGGGGGGGGGGGGCTATGTTACTGGGGGGGGGGGGGGGGGGGGGGGGTTTGTGCAAAATAAGGGCAGAGGAATCAAAGCCTATTACCTGATATTTCCAGCACTTTCTCTCTGATGTCTTTCACAACTTTGATGAATTCTGTGTCTCTGCTTCCAAGATCCCTCAGCATGGCTTCCTTCACTGTCCTTGATGTGAGCAAGGGTCCTGGGGTGAACAGCTTCTTGTCCTCTGAAATTCAACATGTAATATACAGAGCAACTTTCCGTCAATTCATCAGTTATTGCCTTTTTATACAAGTACACAGCATAGCAATCATCATCAAACTGGTTGGGGTGAGGTACGGACAACACAAAATTTCTAATGGTGAACTGTGCCATTAAACCAAGATTCAAGTATAAGAGACAAAAGAAGTAAGGAGACTCTTGTCCAACTTCAGAAATTTATTGCAGAGCTTTCGGGGCCAAGTAGGCTCCTTCGTCAGTGCAGTGAAAGGCTATGTGCGATCGTGTAAATATAGGCCCTGTGATAACAGTTCATAAACACTCGAGTGAGTGGGGTATGCGGCACGGGGTACACCGTACAGGCAGCAACAGCAGCGGTGGGTGAGAACATCGCAACGGGAAAAGGGGTGGGGTGACAAAGCAAGGGGGCCGTAGTCCGCATGCGAGTCTCAGGAAAAGGAGAGCCCAAACTCAAAGTCAGAGGTCGCCAGACCTGTAGGGCTGCAAGAACAACCGCATGCAGACTACGGCCCCCCTGCTTTGTCACCCCACCCCTTTTCCCGTTGCGATGTTCTCACCCACCGCCGCTGTTGCTGCCTGTACCCCGTGCCGCATACCCCACTCACTCGAGTGTTTGTGAACTGTTATCACAGGGCCTATATTTACACGATCGCACATAGCCTTTCACTGCACTGATGAAGGAGCCTACTTGGCCCCGAAAGCTCTGCAATAAATTTCTGAAGTTGGAAAAGAGTCTCCTTACTTTTTTTGTCTCGCCTACGAGTCCAACACCGGCCTCCTTTTTTCAAGAAAGATTCAAGTATGGTGTTTAATGGTGAAATGGTGATGTTTTCAAAACACTGATGTAGACATTTCATCCTCTTGGGAGCACAGGTTATTGGTAACAACTCTTGCCAAGTGCACCAAGTCTCTTTTGTATCAAACCTCTCTTCTTTATTGTTTGTTTGTTTGTTAAAACAATGGTGACACAAACTCTACTGTCATAATCTGTAGCAGTTTTCATGGACTCCTTACCTAAAGCTTTCTTTTTTCATCATTATTAAACTTGACTGGATTTTTTTAATGGTAATTTTAACCACCCTCCTCCAACTGACCAGGTATCCAGTTAAATTTAAATTTTTGACACAGACTACAAATAGGACAGCACACTGTTGGTACACGAGTGTCATTAATATTGGGGGTGAGAGGGTAGGAGGGGGGGTGGGGGGTGAAGCAGATGTTATTAATCCCATTTGTTCAAAGATCAGCATTTAAAACTGGTGAAAAGAGTTTAGTACCGATTGTCCTTATGTTTGGCAGTTTCCATTTTTGCCGTTTAAGTACTTGATTCAGTCTATGCTATGATTATGTTGTGGCCAATTCGTTATATTCACAACCGTTCCCAGAGCAATTTCTCAAAGTGCACTCGAGGTGAAGCACTAGCAGCTAGTTTTGTCTCAATTTCATACATCATTCTCTAGCCTAACAACCGATTTCTCTTCGCGTCTCTTTGCTATCGCTGTCCCATGTGGATCTGGGGGTAAGAATAGATCCACCTGTGGATCTGGGGGTAAGAATAGATCCACCTGTGGTTGGGGGTAAGAATAGATCCACCTGTGGATCTGGGGGTAAGAATAGATCCACCTGTGGTTGGGGGTAAGAATAGATCCACCTGTGGATCTGGGGGTAAGAATAGATCCACCTGTGGTTGGGGGTAAGAATAGATCCACCTGTGGATCTGGGGGTAAGAATAGATCCACCTGTGGTTGGGGGTAAGAATAGATCCACCTGTGGATCTGGGGGTAAGAATAGATCCACCAGGTTTCTCTGCGGAGTCTAAGAATGACTAGGGAGTAGGGTATTCGTGACTTGACTTGCTTAATATTATTCTTAACCAGCTCTAATGATTGTCGTGTTTAATGGCCTTACATTGCCTGCAAAGGCTGACAGGTCATAGAACTCCTTCCACCCATCTATCCCGCTGCGATCTCTCGACTCGGTGTCAGTTGAAGCTCCAACGCTGCGGTTCACGCGACACTGCAATGCCTGAATGCGAACATTGACCCATTTGAGAAAACCAGGGTGACGAATTCCCAGCGTTTGCTACAATAACTGAATAAGCCTACCAGCACACGAGCCAGTAAAAATGTTAGACACTATTTGACTTTTGCAGTCAACTCCAGACACTGTCGAAGTACCTTTCTTCGATGAGGACAGATGAGGTCGACTTGTGCCATACCCACGGTTATAGTTTATGATCGCTGAGCTTGCTCGGGGTAACTGGACATCACCTCGCCTGTGTCCAGTTGTCCAAAGTAGGTATGCATTTCTGCTGCTGAAAAGTGCACAAGCTTCGTGATTCAACCCAAGGCGCGTCACAGCACGACAGGTCTGTCGCAAAAACGACATTTCTACGGTGGTGTGAAGATTCCGTAATGAGAAAGAGGACGTGTCACGTTGGACTCCACACGGTAACAGCAAGTTTCTTTAAGAGTTACCTCCCCCTATGCTGGTGCTCGGTGAACTCTTCTCCGGTAGCAACAACCCCTGGAGCAGCGTCTGCTACGAAATAATAAAAATAACAAATATAAAACGAATGCGCAACAAAATCGCTTCAGAAATAAGAAATCTTGCTTAATCTACTCGGAAGAATTAATTTTGAGACAACAAGTATAATTTCTTAAATAAGATTTACTTGTCAGAGAAAATTTCCCTTTTTTCTGCAACTATCCTTTTAGACATCAAAGTTGTGCAACGTAGCGCGAACTTTTGATAGCTACAATCATGAGCTCCATTGGAACAGGAGTGAGTTTGCGTTCCTCTTTGAAGTTTCGAAAGACAATTTTGTGTAATGTATATCTGCTATATATGCATTTTATAGCTATAAACAAACTTTATCGTCAGCTAATTTCGTAGAGGATGTACTTTTGCGCAGTTTCAAAGATCAGTCAAAATAGAAATAGTACAAATACCCAACTACTTGAACTAGAACGCCACTGTGACTATCAATCATCAATGAGTATAACATTTTATTCAATTTTATGAAAGTACAATGCAAAAAAAATCATTTAGTAATTCCTAACATTAAAATTTACCTATTCGTATACATGTCCGTCGTTAAAGATATAAGTAAAAACTGGTTAAGGATTTTCAAAAAATGACAAATATCCAGACAGATGGTATGATGAATTACCCGAAAAAGTTTAATTGCATTGATACCATCTCGGCATCAGTGCCATCACCACTACTGCATGTGATGTAGTGCTTCCAACTGGTTTGGGATGGGTGAGCGGTTTGACAAAGATATTCCTAAATGAATTAGGTACAACAAAGCATGACAGATACTCTTCCGTTTCAGTATGACCTTTCAGCATCACAGTTTTCACCAGATGGACGAGTTTTTCAAGTGGAGTATGCCATGAAGGCAACCGAGAACAGTGGGTATGTTGAACTTTACTTTTTCATTTCCTTTCCCCTTTTTTGCTTTGTGATTTTTTTTCAGTTCATGTCTTTTACTTATTAGAGACATAAGAAGTAAGGAGACTCTTGTCCAACTTCAGAAATTTATTGCAGAGCTTTCGGGGCCAAGTTACTTATTAGTTAGTGCTGACTCTAATATGATATCTTTAAATAGAACTTGGGATATATACACACACATTTTGATGGCCATCTCATGGAGACTTTGTCTGGATTTTGACATGTATTACTACTAGTTGTATTCCTGAATGAGATGTACATTTTATATAGTTTGAAAAAAGTTAATATTTGACTGGAGTATTACAGTATTTCAATTCATCACAGAAATAATGCACTTCTTTTCAACATCAGTGCCAACAGCAAAGGCATATAACTGCAGCAGTCAATTTTGAGAAGAGAGTACTGGAATGATTAGGGTCTCATACCCCTTGTATCTTATAAGACAAGGAATATCATAATCTTCCCCTGTACATAAAAAACATGGCATTCATACAGTGGTTTTTGTTGTTGTTTGTTTTCCATGCAGTGTTATCTTTGAGCATTGGGTTGTTAGAATATCCCACCCACCTTCTATTACATCCCACCACAAAATCTGCCTGTAATTCTTATGGAGCAAATGGGGAATGTTCTCAGAACACAGTTGTCTCCCCTTGATGCAGCCAAGACAATATTGATACATTTGTGTGGATGATGGTGACTAGCTAGATTACTTGTCTTCATCTGGAACTAAGAGCTTTGGGGCATCTGGGGGCTTTTCCATTTTGACTTAGTAAACTTTACCATTTCAAACTGATGTCGAGATGTGAGTTTTCTGTATTTTGCAGGACTGCCATTGGGATCTGCGGGAAGGATGGCGTTGTCTTTGCCGTAGAGAAGCTCTCTCCCAACAAACTGCACGAAAATACTGCCAACAAGCGACTCTTCAATGTAGACTTTCACATTGGAGCTGTAAGTTCTTGGTGTGCATTGCACCCATTGTAGTACACTAAAGTTAGTTCATTCAATATCGTTGTCAGATCAAGCATGCTTCCTGTGAATGTGTGTGTTGTTGAATCTGCCAGACCAGACTTCATAACAAGAAGCTATGAAAGTTTGATTTTTACAGCATTTCTTCTGTTAAAAAGAACTACCACAAAATCTTCACTAGATTGGATCAGAAAGGTTTAATTATTTCTACAGATAAATTGTTAATGACAAAACGTGGTCACACATTACAATTAAAGCTAATATCCCTGGAGCAGTAAATAAGAAGAGAAACCTCCCTGCATGCTGCCTGCGTTCTGATGAGAAAACTGACCATGGAGTGCCTGTATGCTGACAGTGCATCGCTGGCTTCATTCCTGATGGTGAGACTCTGGTGCGGTCTGCCATGTCTGAGTGTGCCAGCCACAGAGATGCCTATGGAGAATCCATCCAATTACAGGTGATACAACCATCATCTTTGTCGTCATCATCGTCATCATCATCATCATCGTCGTCATCATCATCTTCACCACCCACCCACCCACCACCACCAACCACCGAAACCCACCCACTACCAACAACCACCAACACTCACCCACCACCACCCAACCACCAACCACCACCACCAACACCCACCCACCCACTGTCACCCACCACCACCCAACCACCAACCACCACCACCACACTTTCAACTTGATTATTCCCTCTATTTTGAAGTAGGAACCTCGATCTCAATAATGTCCATTTGGTCAAGCTAGTATCATCACTTATCCGGAGAGGTTAACATGTTGATCAACTGAGATCCCTTCGTAGTTGCGACTGGTACCTGACATTCTTTCCACTGAAAAGATGTTAGGAAGAGCTGATTCTACAGCTAGTGGATTAGCCCCCAGTAGTGGCCTTGGCTGCTTGGAGCAGTCCTGACTGAAGCACTGTTGCAGACCCTGAACACCCAGCAACATGTGGCTCCAACTGATGGGGGAGCAATGAGCAATTCTGGATGTGTGCAGTGCTCGTGCAGCCTGCAAGATGTGACAGTTTAATTGTTTTCGCTCTTTCTTTTATCAGGCTCCCTCTCTCTGGAATGACCTCCCCGCCTCTGTTCGTCACGCTACTTCTCCCTCGACCTTTCGCTCTGCTCTCAAAACTCACCTCTTCTTGAAATCTTTCCCTGATCCTGTCTAAGCTTCTTCATCTTCCTCCCCTCACTGTTCTCTTTACACTAGCTTGCCTAAGCCCCCTACCCCCCTCCTGTCCCTCCTCCTCCTCTCCCCAGTTTCATGGTTTAGCGGTGACGCTGTACATCAGTTTGTCGAATGTCTGAAGTGAATGTCTGACTCTTATGTATTAAATTTATTAAGTTGTGCTTGAGGTGATTGACTGTTATTGCATATATATTGTAATGGTTGTGTATATATGCGCCTTGTGCATGTCTTAACTCATTGGTAAGGCGCTTTATAAATCCACATATGTGACCAGCCACGACAAAACCAGTGCTAAGTCCATTTTTGGACAAAATGGGGTTTTTATACTTTTGAATTCTGCATTCATTTCTGTTTTTTGATATAAGAATGAACAGTGTGAGTTAATTAGAATAGGAGTTACGGGCATGTCAAGTTGGGTACGGAAGCAGCGGTCATTTTGAAAAAACGGTCTCAGAAGATTTACCCTCTTCAGACATTAAACACCTTAGCAACGGTATTTCAAATTCCGTTTCCAAAAATAGCTGACCTTATTTTTCTTAGACATCCACAGAGCGGGAACGCCGAGAGAGCGGCTTTTCTAACGGTATATTACATGAAGGGGTTCTGCAAGGGTTTAGGTGTGTTTATTGCGGCTAAAATGAGGCAATTTACGCAAATTACAGGGAGCTTTTGTAACAATACATAACACAAAAGTCTTTATTTTACCATCAAAATATAATTCTTCAAAATGTTTCCTTTACCGGCATGATAGTATGAACCATGTAGAATCTATTTTCATCAAAAAGTGAAAATCACCCATAGTGACCCTCCCTGCCTTTTTTCAGTCGTAGCGCAAAATAGTACCGCGCGACTTAGCACTGGTTTTGTCGTGGCTGGTCACATATTATTATTATCCCTCCAGGTTTACTGGAGGTCCTACAGACTTTATCCCTCCAGGTTTACTGGAGGTCCTACAGACTTTGTCTGTCTGTCTGTCTGTCTGTCCCGTCTCCACAGCTTATATCTCAAAAACTACTGGACGGATTTCCTTGAGATTTTGCACACTAACTGGAAGTTAGGTCCGATTGAATGTATCAAATTTTCAGAATCGAGGCTTGAAGAGAAAGTGGTTTTTTAAGGTCGTATTCTCGAAATTACCGGTCAAAAAATGATTGAAATGACAATTGACGGAATAGCCAAATTTGACGTCACTAATAACGTTACGTCATTTGCAAGTACAATTTCGATCCTATATGTATGCCAGGAGAAGAATTTCGAAACACCTGGGGAGGTAGGCAATTTGATGGAATGGCGAAATTCCAACATGTGCGACGTCATCAATAATGTGACGTCATTTGCGAGGACAGTTTATAGGAAAATTAATTTAGATAGATAGATATGTCCTCAGATGTCTTAGGCCGCGAGGCCTTTATCTGATCTTTTGATCAGTACTTATGGCTACTCTCACTCTCTCTCTGTCTCTCTCTCTCTCTCTCTCTCCCACCCACCCTCTTACTCTCATTCTCTCTTCCCTTCCTCCCCTTTTCCCAGCTCCCCTCCCCCCCTCTCTCTCTCACTCTCTCTCTCTCTGTCTCTCTCTCTGTCTCTCTCTCTCTCTCTCTCTCTCTCTGTCTCTCTCTGTCTCTCTCTGTCTCTCTCTCTCTCTCTCTCTCTCTCTCTCTCTCTCTCTCTCTCTCTCTCTCTCTCTCTCTCTCTCTCTCTCTCTCTCTCTCTCTCTCTCTCTCTCTCTCTCTCTCTCTCTCTCTCTCTCTCTCTCTCCCACCCACCCTCTTACTCTCATTCTCTCTTCCCTTCCTCCCCTTTTCCCAGCTCCCCTCCCCCCCTCTCTCTCTCACTCTCTGTCTCTCTCTCTCTCTCTCTCTCTCTCTCTCTTACCACATTTGAATATTTTGCCTCAAGGGCTGAATGTAAGTAAGAAAGGCAATACTGCCTAATTCACTACCCTTGTAAAATAAAGTTCGTTCGTTCGTTCTGTCTGTCCTGACTTAAGCGCAACAACTTGGTACTGGTAGTCTGTTGGCTTGGCCTAATGGCAGTGAATCGATAATAAAAAGGGGGGAAAACATTTCGTTTGTTTTGTTTTGTTCTTGCAGCACTTCAGAGATGGTGTGTAGGTCTGTGACTGTCTGTCTCCATGTGTTTTGTGGTGTGTAGGTCTGTGACTGTCTCCATGTGTTGTGGTGTGTAGGTCTGTGTCTGTCTCTCTCCATGTGTTGGACCTTTTACTGGTGAACGTATTTCATAGCATCAGACAATACTAGCATTGTACACGATGTCAACAGCAGGCAGGTTCGAGGACAACAATGTATTTATATTCTATCCTGGTGCCGCTGAGGTCCGCGCGTCAGCTATAAATAGAAGTACGAGAAGCTGGATTTGTAAAATGTATTTCACGACCTATTGACGCAATCAACATACAGCTTTGATAAATTAAGACAGCCCAGGGTTATATTAGCGTTATAAATTAACATATAGGCTTACTGACCTTATTTCAAGAAACACCATTCATAATGATCAACACTACGAACCAAGCAGACGAACACGATCGAACCGTAGCCACTACGCCAGCAGACGATCGAGATAACTAAATGTTTCATGTAAAATTCGAATGAGTTGTATTATAATCTTAGCAGAGGGGTAAAACATCAACTGGTATCGGATAAGATCACTCGTAGTGTAATACTGTAATGAAGGTCAGTCGCTTTTATTCGTATCTCAAGTTGTAGAAATGACTGGACGGATTTCCTTGAGATTTTGCACACTGACTGGAAGTTAGGTCCCATTCAATATTATCAAATTTTCAGAATCGAGGTTTGAACAAAAAGTGACTTTTTTACATTTTGGTGTTGCAATGAAAACGATACAACAGACTCCATTTGCAAAATGTGTGACGTCATCATTTGACGTCGAATAACGTGACGTCATTTGCGAGGAGATTTTTGAGAAGGGTGAATAGAATAGAATAGAATTCTTCGGCTTGCTTAGGCGTCCAGGGCCTATCGCCGATTCTGGTAGTTCTCTGGCTGTATTTTTATTGTTCTTATGGATACTAGCTGGTCTTTTACCAGGCCTAGTCTATAACACTTGTGAGATAAAGAAAAAGAGAGAAAAAAGGCCTAATTGCTGTGCATCATCTGCGCCAGTGGTTCCTCCAGCTTGAACATATATCCTTGTAGATGCTTGTCCACTCTGTTCTTGAACGAGTTCAGGCTCGGTGCCTCGACTACGCTATTCGGGAGGCTGTTCCACATGTTGATAACTCGCTGGGTGAAGAAATGCTGTCGTAAAGCCGTATTGCATCGGTTTTTCTTGAGCTTGTAGGCGTGACCTCTTGTGACACTATTGTCATCGCAGGAAAACAGATTCTCTCCAATCTGGTACATGCCGTGCGTATACTTGTACACTTCTATTAGGTCACCTCTAGTTCTTCTGTAGCACAGACTAGGGAGCCTCATCTTGACAAGTCTTTGTTCATATGTGAATTTGGAGAACATTGGTGAAGGAGAAAGAAAGATTTTTTACGATGCGGGTCGTTTGTATCCTGGACGTTTTGTACCTAGTCGTTTCGTCTGCAACTCGCACTTACGTTATGGTCGAAGTAGATTGATGTTTACTTCGTCCGCTGAACGCTGTCAAGACTAATGCTCGAATGAATGAAGTATGATTTCATAATTTTTCCGGATTAATACAAATGTATATCAAATACATCAGTTCAATTTAATCGAGTCAATTAATCGAGTACATGTCCACTAGGTGAAAAATGTGTTGAGTGGAACGCAAGTCAGAAAAGTTACACTTGCAGTCTAAACAACAAAATGAATACAGTGTTTGTATTGAAAAATCAGGTCAATCTTTTCGTCGTTTGGTTCCACGACAAGAGTATGAAATCTTGTTTCCAGCGAGATTAGGAGCTTCTGCAAACAGAGGGTGAAAAGGGCAGGATTCTAACGCACTTTAGCCAGGCACTCACGAGCCATGAAAATAGACGCCGACACGTGACCCAGATTCTCGCACTCAGCTGCGCAAAGTTTGTGCTCTGTGTGATTCGGGTGTAATACTGCCAATAAACGTCGTTAAGCTTAAGATTACACCCGAATCACACGGACCGTTAAGGTGCATGGAGTACAGTACCGGTCAAGAGTCACAACAACCACCGACACCGACCATTTCAGCCTTCTTCATGATGCGTTAGAATCCTGCCGTTGTCGTGGTGAACATGGCTGACAACGGTCAGAATGATTACTTGCTTGGTTTTTTCCTTGTCAAAACTTGTTATACCGTCAGATTGTTACCACCATCAGATTTTCTGCAACTTTTCGAAGCGAATCTAGCCTAAAAACCTACCAGTTATGAATCGTGTTAACAGGATTGACTCGTTGCTTGTAGAATGACGGTACTCGGTAGCAGTACCACACACGGTGTGTGCGTGAATCACTGAATGAGTACGAATGCACATGTCTGGGTTGAACATCTATAATACACTTCCTCCTCTGTGTGACTGTGTGAGTGTTAATTCAGCGTCTATGACATGCCAAAGGAAAACAAAACATGTCATAATAGGAGCTTCCTGAACCTATCCATCATGTTTAAAATATATGGTTGATTGTTCCTGGGCCGATAGCTTAGAAGTGGATTTACATGCTTTACAAACACTCCGTCATAGCAATTCTCTAATGGCTCAGCTGGTAGAGCGTTCGACTCTTGGTCATGCATGACCAGGTTTGATTCTGCGCTGAAACTTTTTTTTTCTTCTCTTTTTTCGAGAGGTTGTGGTTTTTTGACTCACATGCGAAGCAAAAGTGAGTCTATGTACTGAGCCGTGTCGTCCGTCCGTCCGGGCGTCCGTCCGGGCGTCCGTCCGTCCGTAAAAAACTTAAACGTTGGATTTTTCTCGGAGACTATTAAGTCTATCAACACCAAATGTGGCATGATGGTGTATGATGACAAGGCCTCAAAAAACATACATAGTGACTTGACCTTGCTTCAAGGTCAAGGTCACAGGAGCCATAAATGTGGTCTCAAAAACAGTCATTTTTCACATTTTTTGTGTTTTTATGTGTGTGTGTGTTTTCCCCCTCTTTTCTCGAGAGATTGCGGGTTAGAACCCGATCTTTTTTAAAATGCCAAAACCTGGAGGTTCAGCGCCAGCGGTTTTTATTGACTCACATGCGAAGCAAAAGTGAGTCTATGTACTCACCCTTTTCGTCCATCCGAGCGTCCGGGCGTCCGAAAACTTTAACGTTGGATTTTTCTCGGAGACTATTAAGTCTATCAATACCAAATGTGGCATGATGGTGTATGATGACAAGGCCTCAAAAAACATACATAGTGACTTGTCCTTGCTTCAAGGTCAAGGTCGCAGGGGCCATAAATGTTGTCTAAAAACCAGTCATTTTTCACATTTTCTCAATTTTCTCTGAAGTTTTTGAGATTGGATACCTGACCTATATATGGTATATAGGGCAAAGTAATCCCTATCTTTTGATACCAGTTTGGTTGACCTTGCTTCAAGGTCAAGGTCACAGGAGCTCTTCAAAGTTGGATTGTATACATATTTTGAAGTGACCCTGACCCTGAACTATGGAAGATAACTCTTTCAAACTTAATAATTATGTGGGGCACATGTTATACTTTCATCATGAGACACATTTGGTCACATATCATCAAGGTCAAGGTCACTTTGACCCTTATGAAATGTGACCAAAATGGGGTAGTGAACCACTAAAAGTGACCATATCTCATGGTAGAAAGTGCCAATAAGCACCATTGTGCTTCCTATGTCTTGAATTAACAGCTTTGTGTTGCATGACCTTGGATGACCTTGACCTTGGGTCAAGGTCACATGTATTTTGGTAGGAAAAATGTGTAAAGCATTTCTTAGTGTATGATGTCATTGGTAGGTTTAGTTGTTTGACCTTGAAGGTCACCTGAAGGTCAAGGTCATATAAAGGTCAAGGTCAAGCATGTGAGTTGTATGGGCTTTGCCCTTCTTGTTATTATTTGATAAGAACAGCTGAATAGTCAGCATATCATCCAAAATTTTCCCTTCCTTTGATCTCTCATGTTGCTGACTGCTTCCAATGGTGTGTGTGTGTGTAACATTAATGCGCACACTACTCTTCTACTGACATGTCATGTGAATGGTTCATCTACAGAGGCTGACTGACCGCCTGGCCCAGCTGATGCACTGCTACACACTGTACAGTTCTGTGCGGCCCCTAGGGGTCTCAGTCATGTTCAGCTCCTGGAGCAAGGAGGAGGGGCCCCAGCTCTACATGATGGACCCTGCTGGCATCTGCTATGTGAGTCCAGCATTTCACTGTCCTTTGCACACACATGAACACCTTTGTGCACCTTCATACTTGCATAAACACCTGTGCACACCTGGATGTGGTTCTGGGTGGCTTGAGAGGACTCAACTTTGGTTTCCAGCTGTTTGAGGGTGTCTTAAGCATTTCAAATACAGATTTCCACTCGCGCAACTCCCGTAACATTTATATTTTTGTGTGTGCTTCAGACATGGTGTCTTTTAATGTGCTTTCAGGTGTATGTTGACTTGTAGTGTACATTTTTTGCAAATGTCTCATGAATCAGATGCTGCTGCAAAGGTTGTTCATGATTCTATATTTTCTGTTACTTTTTGAATGGCACATAGGGGTATTATGGGTGTGCCATTGGTAAAGGCAAACAGAATGCCAAGACTGAAATAGAGAAGCTAAAGGTGAGAAGGATTTGCTTGGTTTTAAATGTTTGTTTGTTTCCCAGAATATGGGAATATTCCTCACATTTGTTGTGCATGCATATCAAGTCAAGATTGATATAACACTGATGTTCTACTGGGGAATGAAGAAATAAGTTCTCTCTTGCATTTTGTTTTGTTGTCTTTTAGAGTTCATTTAATTTTCAGGTGGCAACATCAATCTCTTATCACATTAATTATTAGGATCAGTGACAGCTGGTCCAAAACATTGTATTCGTTCGTGAAAGAATAGAACATTTTGGACCAGCTGTCACCGATCCTATGGTCTTATCATAACTTGGTCTGATCCTGGCACCTTGGGTATTTTTCACCCCTTTCTCTGTCATCATTGTTTAAATGAGCCTAGAAAACAGAAACTTGTTTTGGCAACATCTTTCAACGTGCATGGAAAATGCCCAATCAAACCTGTCTGTTCCTACTCCTAGCCATATTTTGTGTTTGGAAGTAATACAAAATACTATTTGAATAGTAGTAGTGATTTAATGCACAATTCAGATTCCTAAGATGAACTTAATTTTGTAATTTGGCATGAGGAAATTACTGTGTTTTCTGCTGGAGTTACATTTCTTTGAATTTTCAACTAAATTCTGGTTAAACAGCTAAATAGGAGGGGGGGGGGGGGGGGGGGGGGGGGGGGGGGGGATTGGATGAAAAAAGTAAAGATTAGGGCATTAGCCAGAAAATGAACCCAGGACACTCACATGGTGGTCAACAATGTTACCACTAAGCCACGTGTATGCACATTAGAATCACTAATTAGTGTGTTGACAGATGTCTTTCCAACTTTCCCAGTAACATGGTTTTCATAGTGATAGTGGCATTCCTTTGGTTTACAACTCCCCAACCAACCAGTTCACCACAGACAAAACGAGAAAAACACTCTATGGAGTGAAATCACATCCGACATCCTAAATCCTCTATTAACTCCACTCCCCACCCAGTTGTTCAACATGGACGGTGTTTGATTTTCTTTGAACTTGATCGAGTCAGCTGCACACCTTGTGACAACGTGTTTGTTTTTTTCAATAGACTGCACATTTTTAAAATAAAGATTTAGTTATGTCAATGTGTACAAGATATTCATATTTATGGCATCCTACAACTGACAGATGAAGTAGCAGAACCTCAAAAGTTTAGAATTTAGCCAGGCTAGGCCACTATTAGGACATTTGGCTGGACACAACTGCTATGTCATAAGCAGGAACTCATCTGATTGGATGGTGGAGGAAGTGTCCAACCAACATGAAAAAAAGCATGTTTCTATTGGACGGACACTCGACAGAACACTGCACTTTAGAGAATTAGACTCTCAAGAGTGATACTTACAATGGAAACAGGATAGTTGCCAGCAATGTGTCCAGGTGGTTGATGTACTGTTGTCCACTTTAGCTGCATAGCTTTGTCATTGAATCAAAAGATTTTTGAAGGTTACTTGTATACAGCAATTCATACACTTACATAATTTACTGAGACAATTTAAATCTGCATTTCTTACTCATAGACAGCTAGTACTATAAATTTTGTTTTTGTTAAATTCTCCTCCTGTTACTGAAGCCCTCTGAATCATGCATATATATTCACATTGTTTCCAATATAAAATTGGGCACTTAAAGTTAAAGAAAATATTCTCACAGACCTCACTTCTAAACCCTTGTAAATGAGCATTGCTTTGTCTTAACGTTCTCTTTTCTAGGTGCACAAGAGCAATTGATAGTTCAAAATGTTGCTCAATGGACAGCAGTGTCCATGGCGTCTGTTGTTGTTGTTGTTGTTTTGTTATTTTATGTGTTTGTTTCACTTCCTTATAAAATATATTTGATTGCTGATCAGGAATGACGTTCATGCCTGCCACTAATTCTTCATTGAGTGTGGTGCATGCTAAGGGCCAGGTTGTCCAGTACACTGCACAATGCCATGGTGTGATGGGTGAGTTTTGCCCAGGTCTTCTATGGCCAGTCAGGCCATTTGAAGTAATAGTCGATACAAAATTATTGTACGACAAACTTGTTTCTGTCATATGATACATGTATAACCAGCTGCAAACTATTTGTAGATTGCTGGTATCATCAAGCTGATTTTCTTTACAAGATTTTGAACAAATTGTACAAAATTAGAAACTATTGGGAAATATCTTTTATTTTTCCATGTACAGGAAATTATCCCCCCTCTCTAATCATATGAATATAATATATTCAGCCAAATGTATCACATGATGACATTGATAACATGTTAATGATTATTTAACTTTGAGATAAACCTGTTCCAGATTAAATGGCTATGAGATTATAAATAAACAGTCTTTTTTTGTCTTGAATGCAACTTCTTGAAAGTGTTGCTACAGTCCTTGGACTGACACGTATACTGTTTTGATGGACCTCTCCTACCTGTCCATGGCTGCTTGCTTGTGCAGATGAAGACCATGACTATCCAGGAGCTGATCAAGGAGGCAGCCAGAATGTGAGCAGCCATCCCTACAGAGATACACAAACTCATCCTTGTCCACAGTGCATCTCATCTCAAACTTGACCATGCAAAACGTCTCTAAGTGTTCCTGCAAAAGTCCCAGACTTATTCTCATACAAAAATGTTAACTGCTCTTTCTCTTTGTCTACTTCACAGAAAAAGTTTTTTTGTTTTTCTGCAGAGCAAAACATGTTTTCTGCAATGATGAGGTTTAGGGGGTTCAGCATGTTTGTTTACCTAATTGTGGTAGAGTGGAATAAGGCATGATGGTAGCGGGGCGCTGGTATGAGACAAAATTGTAGCTGCTTTCCATAACTTTATTTTTTTCACCCATGGGTACAGTAGCCCTATGATAATGGCCTGGACCAACCCAAGACTGTGGTGGCAGTGGTCTCTCTAGACCGTGATGGCAGTGGTCTCTCTTGTCTTGTGTGCCGTTCCCCCTTAATAAGGGAATGCACGGACCTCACAGGAGCCAGGGTGTGGATTATTTCACAGATCTTAACCCTGGTTCCTGGGTTCGTGCTTCCAATTGGCAGAAAAGAGAGATTACTTATTTTAACTTACTTTAAATTACTTCTTACAAATGTTGCCTCATTCAGCACAACACAGTCTATTGAATGAATCATATGCCGTTGCAAGCAGCTGTCTTACTTGAGGGGAACCATCAGATTTGTAGTCAAAATATTGCAATTCAGATGCCAGAGTGGGAGAACAGCTCACTAGCCAGGGGTCACGCTAATGTAAGGAGTGACTGACAGGGCAGCTGCACCAACAATCAGACCACAGCAGAGGAGGGGTCGCAGAGCGGTCAGCTGGTCAGCTTGCCTTGCAGAAAGGATGGGGGAGGGGGATTGGAGAAAGGTCTGACACACAGAGAGATCTGACACACAGGATAGGGGGTGGAAAAAGACAGAAGCAGGGATAACTGAATAGAGGATGAACACAGTAGAAATACACTTGGTGATAGGTGCACCCTATCACATAATCAAAGGAGTAACATAGCCGACAAGTTTTGCTGCTTGCCAAATTCTTATCATTAACATATGAGGTGGAGCCTGCTGCTTACATTGTTCCTCTTACTGTAGTAGTTGCTAGTCTTAAACACTGACTGCCTTTGCCCACTCGTTTGGCGGCTTGTGTTTGTGTATGTATGTGTGTGTGTGTGTGTGTGTGTGCATGCATGCATGCATGCATGCATAGGTGTGTGCATGCCCACATGCATGTTTGGGGGATGGGATTGTTTTTCTCTTGTGTGTGTGCTTGAAAGAGTTATATTGTTAGTTGATTGGTTAGGCGGTCTAAAAAGATGCTGTTGGGGCATCAACAATGATGTTGGGGGAGGGGGTCAGAGATAAATAGAACATGAAGAAGTAGAGGTTGTTGAGGAGGAATAAATTAGATAAAGCTTCTTCTTCTTTTTTCAGCATATTTGTGGTGCATGATGAAGTCAAGGACAAGTCCTTTGAACTGAACCTCAGCTGGGTTGGAAAATGTAAGTGTCAGGTCATGCTGTTTTGGTCTTTGGCCTGGAATTGGCAATGTCACTTTGCATCCCTGACCTTCAGTGGAGCATTCCATTACCTCAGTAATAGTTTGGTAGTAAAGGTTTAATTTATGTGAGTGTGAATTTCACTCAGGCTCTTTTATTAACTTGTTAAGTTGACATATATTTGTTATTCATACATTTCAGATTTCATATCATTTTGTCTCTCATGGCTATTCCATTTGACAATCCAGATTCTATTTACTCAACTGAGAAGCAGCATTTTGCATGTGAACATCTTGTAAAATATTTAGCTTATCAAAGATTTTTCTTTCTGAAATATGAAAGTTGATCTTTTTTTCAAACTAGTACCATCGTTTCAAATAGGTTTATAAAAGTTTCACTGTACTGCAGCTGATAGGTAAATAAGTCTAAAACCATTTGAAGGCTTCTGACAGTTTACTGTGCCTTGCAAACAATGTCCACACGTAAAAAGCAAAAGAGAACAGTAATCGACGTTCTTTACAGGAAGTGATCAAACGGAATGGCGAGTGACGTCACATGGACGATGGCGAGTGACGTCACATGGACAAACTACTTGTCTCTCAAAATTATTAGCAAACACCACAATACTTTTGAGAGTCCTGAAAAAGACTGATTTGTGATACAAGTTCATGGCCTCAGTCGGATGGAGTGGGTGGTCAGGTCATATGTCGGTGGTGTGAGAGTCTCTTTCAAGCCAGGCTTGTTAAACGGCTGAAGAGCTCGCAGCGCCCTTGGTGTCCGCCTTTGTGGGGCGTCTATGTGGGCTGGTGCGGGTGGCTCAGGCACAGGCTGGACGTCTACGTGGGCCGGTGCGGGTGGATCAGGAACTGGCTGGGCGTCTTGGCGCGTGGTCATCGTCGTAGCTCTAGTTAGGTCAGGGGAAGCCTGGGGGGCAGGAGTGATGGGTCCGGGGACTGTCAGCAAGGGTGTACGAGTGATGACAGGGATGTATTTTCGGAGGAATTTCCTGTACCGCAGGGTCACTCGCCCAGAGCCGTCAACTCGAACCACATATTGGTCAAACTGGCGGACCTCAACGACGATGCCAGTTTTGTCCCATTTTGTTGAGTGGGGTCCAGTTTGATTTTGAATACGCATATGGTCACCGATGACGAGGGGAGGGAGCGGACGTGTGTGGGCTGATAGACGTTCAGCTGCCTGCATATGACGGTTGCGAAGTGTATCTTCCCTGTTGGCGAGGGTCTCTCGCCAGGTCAAGTGGGGCTGATATTTGCCAGGGTGAATGGGGATGAAGTCTCTGATGGCTCATCCGAAGATGCACATGGCAGGGGAGAGCAGTGTGTCACGATCAGGGGTGTTTCGATACTGAAGAATGGCGCGCTGGAATTTGTCAGTGTCAAGGGAGCCAAATCTGTCTGTTATTGGTGATGAGACGTTTTACTGTCTTAACGCCGACCTCTGCTCGCCAGTTGCTGTGAGGGAAAGCAACCGAAGAGAGGCGATGGCTAACGCCCCATTTCTTCAGGAAAGCTGACGTCGCTGAGGTGAACTCTGGTCCACCGTCAGAGGTTAGTTCATCGCTGATGCCGTAGGTGACGAATGTGCGTCGCAGAACGGAGACGAGTCCTGCTGCGCCATCGGAGGCCCTTTCTACAATCGGCCAGTTGCTGTATCGGTCGACTATGACCAGGTAGTTGTGACCTCGGTAATGAAAATAGTCGGCAACGATGCATTGGAAGGGGTAAGCTGGGGTTGCTGGTGGAGGGTGCATTTGGTTGAGAAGGGGCCATGCGATTGCACTCTGTACAGCGAACGCGCAGCTCAGTGATGGCAGGTGTCATGCCTGGCCAGAAGAAAGAAGACTCCGCTTGAGAACACATCTTAGAGACACCCTGGTGTGCTGAGTGTAGGGCTTGCAGGACAGCTGCTCGCAGTGCGGGGGGTATGATGATGCGGTCATGATAGAGTACCACCCCGTCGAAGCTGGTGAGGTGTTCGCAAAACTGAAAGTACGATCGCAGATCATCTGGGAGAGCGTTACGGTTATCAGGAAAGTCGTTTTCAATTACCTGGAACAGTTGTTGCATGGACTGGTCACTGGTGGTTGCCAGTCTCATGTCGTGCCAAGTGACTGATTTGATGACTTCGGCTGAGGCAACAGTCGCTTGGTGGCAGGCGTGAGCAGTGTTCTCAGAGTCAGGCTGAAGGGTGGAGAGGAAGTGCCCAGACACCAGTGGTGACACCGTCCTGAGTTCAGACACAACGTCATCCGGCAGGCTTACAGGGGTGGCCGTGCTGACAGGGTGTCGTGAGAGTGCGTCCGCAGCAGCGTGGCGTATTGCTGGGATGTGGACTATGCGGTATCTGTACCGGGAGGATTTTTCTTTGAGGTTGCGGAGGCGTGGATTGGGAATGTCGTCTAGGCATCGGTCTCCGAACACTTTGAGCAGTAGTTTGTGATCAACAGCAAGGATGAGGTCAGAGCAGCCGAGGGTGAAGTGGCGGGCTTTATCAAGGGCGTCGACGACAGCCAGGGCTTCACCTTCGACGGGTGCGTACCTGGATTCGGCCCCAGAGGTGAATCGGCTGCCAACCAAGGTGATCTTCCATCCTGTTTTGCAGCAAAAGGGTTTCACGGGGGAGCAGCTGCAGTGTTTCTGGAAGAGCCAGAAGCCAATACTGTCTTTGCTCCAGTCCGTCGCGAGGCAGGTAGGTCTGGACTTGTCGAAGATCTCCACCCCTTGGTGTATCTCGTTGATGATGAGGGTTTCGGATTCCTCAAACAAACAGTTGAGTTCGTCTGTCCAGGAGAATGGGGCGCCTGGTTTGAGGAGTTGACGGAATGGGAGGAGCTTGTCAGCTGACGCAAAGGTGTAGGAGACCTGGTTGATCAGGCCGAACCAGCTGCGAACATCAGTTATGTTCTTGGGTGTAGGGAAGTTCCGGATCGCTTCCAGGAAGCGGAGGCAAGGTCTGACTGATGTTGGTGTGATCTCGAAGCCTGCAAACTCAACAATGTCTTTGGCGAATGTGAACTTGGAGGGGTTCAGGGTGATGCCGTTGTTTCCGCAGACATCGAGCCAGTGGACTGCCTGGAAGAAGGCGTCTTCGATGGTGTCAGACCACATCAGCGTGTCATCTGTGCATTTGGTCTTGTTTGGGATGTCAGCGACGATCTCGTCGAAGCGTCGGCTGTAACCATCGCCTGATGAAATGTATCTTTGTGGGGCTACACGGTAGCGGTAGCGTCCCCAGGGGGTGATGAACGTGGTGAGGTGGCGGTCACGTTCATCAAGTGTGATGCTGTGGTATCCGTTCCAAGCGTCGAAGACGGTCTTGCGTCTCTGATGGGGGACCGCCCGTGCTTGGTGGAAAGGCGACTGCATGTGGTGCGTCTCTTGAACAGCGTGTTGGTTCAATGGCTGTAAGTCAACTGTTCGACGGGGTTTTCCAGATTTCTTGGGACAGATCACCATTTTGTGGCACCATGTCACTGGTGTACCGACTGGACGCCAAGCCAAACATCTTGGTCCAAGCCAGCTTTGACGTCTTCTTGCCAGTGGATAGGGACTGGGATTGGGGTGTGGTGGGCCACAGGGTGAGCGTCAGGATCAACCATGAGACGCAGGGGCGGGCCTGACATCATGGGGAGTGGTTGGTGGTTGCACGTATTAAATGAGCTGGATTTGTAGTAGTCCAGCAGCCATTTCTCTAGCTTTTCCCTATTTGCTTCTGTTGCCGGGAAGGGGAGTTTAGTAGGGGGCGGCGGTGGCGCCTGGCGTCGTGGACAGTCGCAAGTGGGACGATATCGCGTGTCAGGTGCTGCACGTTGGGCTGAGGATGAACTCACTGTTACGGGGTGAGGTCGGTTGACATCGCCGACTGTGGGGAAGGTGTCAGGGATGACGCCCAGTGCGACGCAGGCTTGTTTTGACAGAAACAGTGTGTTTATGCTGTCAGAAACGTACACGATTTGACGCGTGTCATACGACATTTTGGAGGGGGATTTGCCAGTTATCCTCAGAATGAGAGCGCCCAAAATTTTGATGCCGCGGTTGTCGGCAGCCTTCATTCTCATGGTCATGGTGACGGGGAGAAGATGCCGTTTCTGGAGGCCAAGTTTAGGGAGTAGCGCCAAAGATTATAGGTTACACAAAGATAGCTCATGCCGAGCTTTTGCTATATGGCCATGGCTCAGAATTGGTGTCTAAAAACCGGACATTTTTTTTTGTTTTGACTATGTAGGTTTTGTGAACTGCAGTGGAAAAAGAAAAAGATGACAAAGCCAACGCAACAAATTTGAAACAAAACGGACATTTATTGGCCGCACAGTGGCCGAAAACGTATTTAAACGTTGTTCATAACCCTTACATCAAGTCACATGATTAAATTGATCATAAACAAGGAATTTAGGCCACATCACTTCAGAATTTCAGCTGATATCGATAAACAAGCTACAGTAATAGGCTCTGCACTAAAACTCTAGAAAATTGACTGAACCGAGCTGCAGAAAATAAAACTCTTTCTAGCAGTTCATAACCTTACAGCATTGAGAGCGGCCCTTGTTATAAACAGCTAAAACTCATGGTCTTATCAGTCAAATATATGTTTAATTAGAATGCATCAACCAGCTAACACTGGGAGCAGATTTTAGAGTGGTCCTGCAAGCAATTTTGTTGAATACCAGGATGATGTAGCAACTTTTGTAAAAAAGAAGGTTTTACAGTGTACCAAAAGTAAAAAAACTAAAGATAACCCACTTTAAAGACCAAATCAACTTAATCACCATGTAATGCAAAATGTGTTATCATGTGGCAATCATTTAGGGAAAATTCAAATTTCTACACCAACAGCAAACAGCAAAATCACTAATTGGTCTCATTTGTTCATAACTTTACAGCGGGACAAATTTAGTTTTTATGAACTGGTATCTAAATGCTGCATAGCTCAGGCATGATTCATACACCCAAAACACACATATTGGATGAGGATAACAACAATGCCTTTGAATTTTGTGTACTTTAAAACAATCACAAGTTATCGCAAAAAAATTGTAGTAGTACATAACATTACAGCACCAATGACCAATAACTCAAAATAATTGACAGCCATGCCTTTAAAATGCCCTAAAAATGTTAAGAAACAAGCTCATCTAAGTGACAGACCAAAAATAATCCATTTTGAAGTTGTAAACACATTTTGGAAGGATATAGTAAGGCAAATAAGGAAATTGTTCATAACCTTACGACATGCAATATTTTCAGACAGAGGTTTGGAAACCCAAATTGTGATAAGAAATTAAAATTTGACCAACAGAGAGAAGTTGGAGGTTCTGATTTTTGCACAAAAAAGAGGTCACAGTTAGAAACATGTCCATTAAAATAAAGGCCATAACTTTGACCTTAGTTCATAACTCTACACAAATCATAATGCAGACATCTGCTGTAAGGTTATGCAATGAATATGCACAAGTAACTGACGCTAAAGGTAAGATTAACAGTTAGTTCCAGATTGTAAACTGGAGATAAGTTAAAAGTTTCCCTACAAAATAATACAATCAATGGCATAGTGGAACATTTGGCCTTTGTTCATAACTTCACAGCAATAAGTTTCAAGAACTTGCTGTAAGGTTATGAACTACACCAGTTTAAGTAACCCTACAATAAAATTTTCATCTGATCAACTAAGATGAAAAATCAACTTTGGATAATAAAAATTCTATCTAGTTTTCACAATTTAAACATATAATGCTTTCAAAAATTGCTGATTTAGGGTCCGCAAGTGGCAGGCACATTTTTTGTTGTTGAAAAGTTATGAACTACATCGACATGAGATATTGCCGTGGCTATCGAGTGACAAAACACGCGAATCACTTCCTTCATTTAAATTATCAGTGAAAGCAGGAAATTAACGATTTTATCAACAACCTTTCGTGAAATAGTACTCTGAAAATCTGAGTTCATAACCCTACGACAAATCGATAACAAAAACTTATTTTTTACCCGTTGATTGCAAATTGAATTGGCTCCAAACTGGCCAAAACCATGAGCACTCATTTGTGAAACAAAACAAGACAACAAGCAACTGTGCTGTTTGAGAAATAAATGAAATACAAGCAAATGTTTATGGCAAATCAGTTCATAACGCTGTCAACAAAAGTTACAGCAAAACATTTACTCTCTTTCTCTCTGCCTGAGGCAGACATTGTCGATTTTATTTCCATGCAGAATCCCACGCTGTGATGCTTTCGCGTCGAAGACAAAGGAATGAGGTCGCATCCGCATTTCCAGTTTAGTATCCATCCGATCAAAATGTAGTTCATAACTTTTTGTCTTACAGCAAACTCGCACATTTCACCAATGTAGACCATTTCTGTGGAAACCATCGCGCTGACCTCAAATTTTAACCCAGCAAATGTTACTCTAACATAGTCTCAACAAAAACTTTGAGTAAAATAATAAAGATGTATAATGGCGGATTAATAATAACAAAAAGAAGTTCCCATGTTTCTTTTACGACAATTCGTTATGAACTACGCCTCGTTTTTTCTCGGCAAATGCGCGGCGCGTACGCAAAATTTTACGTTTGCAAAATAATCACGGAATTCGTCAACATTTCTAGAACCCGCAAACTTTATTTTGAGGTGTTTAGGCCAGAGGAACTGCACAAAAAAACGATATGAAGATACCCATTGAAAAATGTCCGGTAAAAATCGAAAAAATACGTCCGATTTTCCGCGAAAAAATCTTCGCAGAGAACAAACTAGTGGCAACGGCAATTCATTTAAAGTGAAAACAGAAAGATTAACATGTCTTGGATGTAAAAATTCTCTTTCCGTTCACTTTAAGCAATTCTGCTTTGAGAAATCTGCACTTGAATGCAGTGAGTCGGCGAAAAGTACCGTTCGACGCCATTTCTGAGCCAAGGCCATATAGAGTTACAAGACGCTCGGAACGCAGCGCCCCAAGCGGCCAAGACTATGGGGAAGTAATCACACTGCTTAGATACATGTAAAAAGTGCTTGTTTGTCGACGCGTTTCTGATGCATTCCGATCATGTTTGTGAATACATTTACGGTGTAATGTGTAATAAAATGATTTGCTGCAATAATGGGGGTGTTTTGGCTTTGTTTTTTTGTAGCAGGCGTTGTGAAATCGAAATATTTGGTTCATCGAAATGTGAGCCTATAGTCCGTTTCAACATTGCTCTGTCAGTGGAGACAAAGATTATTCGTCTGCTAGCCATCTAGGTACATACGACCGGTGAGGTTTGTTTACTTATCTTCTGTGGGTTTTGTGCAGAAAGTATACGTTAAAACAGTCTAATATGACTATTTTCGATTAGTTTTTAATCTAATTATTATTTTTGCATGTTTTAACGCGGCCGGATCTTTGGCATTACTCCCCGGGCGTGCGAAGTCAGTAGCGTCCACTGACAGAGCAATGTTTAAACGGACTATAGGCTCACGCGCATGCGCAGAAGCATCCATTTAGATGAACCAAATCTTTCGATTTCACAACGCCTGCTACAAAAAAACAAAGCCAAAACACCCCCATTATTGCAGCAAATCATTTTATTACACATTACACCGTAAATGTATTCACAAACATGATCGGAATGCATCAGAAACGCGTCGACAAACAAGCACTTTTTACATGTATCTAAGAGTGATTACTTCCCCATAGTCCAGGCCGCTTGGGGCGCAACGTGTCTCGATCCTCATAACAATGAGCTTATGAGCTATCTTTGTGTAACCTATAATCTTTGGTAGCGCTGAGCTTGCAAGGCAAGATTGGCATCCTGCGTCAGCCATAGCAGGGTAAGGGATGGTGGGCGTGGGCCGCTTGAAGGGAGCCTCAAGGCCGAGC